>JARHVA010001608.1:825000-975000 GCA_037957365.1 Torreya grandis
AATCCCCTATGCTTTTATAGTCAAGTTAGATACCTATTTTATTACCTTCCCAATAACTAGGTCATTTAATAAAATTGATGAAGTTTTATTAAGCATATATCTTTTATGTTAATATTAGTGAGGCTATAACCTTAGATTGGTTCAAGACTCATGCACCTTAATGGAGTTCATAGTCAACCTCAAATCCTAAATATAGGAGTGAGTCTTTGAGTCATTATTGAGTGCTCAAGTTGTTAAAGATGTTCAGCTGATAATAGTGAGCCATTCCCTTAGATACATTTGCTCAAATAAACTTGCCTTGTGTTGAGTTGATAAATTAGCTAAACCAATGAGTTTACTAGTTTAGAATCATGCCCTTCACTCTAAGAAATATTATGCTTCTTTTTTGGACTTGATTTTGGTGGTAGCAATGTAGGCATGTATATTTTACCTTATTGTGTTTCTATTTAATTGGAGTCATCTATGTGTTTTACTTTAGATCATGCCTTATCTAATTACCAAGTTCTTGATGGCATTTCTCCTTAGTAAGATTTATATTATTGACTAATCTATCCACTAGTCCCTTACTTATATGCCTCTTGATAATGTTTTTCTTTTTGAACGTATTTTATTTTCCTTAACCAATTTATTTTTTTGGCCTTTTATTCTATTTTTTCCTGAGTCAATTTCATGACTTTTGACAAATGATTTAAATGAAACCACACGTCACCATCCCACTAAACCAAGATTAACATCAATATGGTTTGATTTATGTTCAATGGAAAACTAGTGGGCTCATAAGATGTTGCCACATGGAATCATCCTAATTAGTTGTGGTCCTAAAGATGACCATATAATAAACTTTCCTTTGAGCTAGCAGGCTCACAAGATGATGCCATATGGCATCATCTTGGTGAATGCAGTCATAAAATTAAAAATATAAGAAGCTTATCTCTGGGATAATAATCTCATAATATGTTATCATGTGGCATCATATTGATGACCCATGATCTTAGAGAGGAAAATATAAGGGTGATGCTTTCAGAATAGAAAAATAGTGGGATGTTTCCACATGGCATCTTCTTGTAAATCCATGATCTTGAAGAGGACCGTATAAGGAATGATGCTTCGAGGCTATTGGGCTAGTAGGATGTTACCACATGGAATGATCTTGATTACTTATGAACTTGGAGATGATCATATCAATAGTGAGGCCCCCAAGAAATAAGTCCTACATAATGATACCAAGTGAATTTTTTTTCCCTATAGTCCCAAGGCTACTCGTGCAAGCCCAGTAGTGAGTCAGATCATTTTAAAAATGGGATGTCATGACATCTAGTAATAAATGTCCCTAAGATCTCTAAGAGAAGCTAGTATATCCTTATAGCCTACCAAAGTAACCATATGGGGCCTAACTATGTCATCAATGGCCAAGTCTAATTTTGATATCCATCTTAATGTCATGATGTAGCAACCTTGGGCATAATCTTGCATTAAAATTTATGGATGTTTTATCAAGCAAGCTTGGATATCAACTAGTATTATGTGCTTGATAGTTGAGTGACAATGATTGTAGAGATTATTTAATTATGTTTGATTGGAATTAATTTTGGTGTGCATTCTTATGTTTTTGGGTATTTGTTTGTAGTAGGTTGCATTGCACATATATTTTAGAGAGGAAAAAATGGGCATGATATTTTGGTATCATAGCCTAGGTTAAAACTTTAGGAGCTCCAGGGATGATTTGTTTGAGTACATGACCTTTATAATGTTGGTTAGATTTTGATAAACTAAAGGTTTTGTATGAAACTTGTTGACTTTATTAAACTTAAATTTTGAGAATATTATAGAAACTATCTCTTGTTGTTTAAAGCATTAGGACTGTTTACTGAACCTTGATATGGAAAACTCTAGTATTAAGGTTATGGCTTGAAAAAATATAATATTTATTATGCTAACCAGTTGATTATTAATCTTGAATTTTTAATTAAGAGATAAGATGAATCTCCTTGGAACCAATTAGAGCAGGCATGTCTTTGCATAAATGTCCTTTCATAAAAAGAGCATGTTATATTTTAATAGCTTTAGGTTGTTAATTTCCTTATTGTTCATATATGAGCATAACCTGATTTATGATGATGTTTACAGGTACATGTCAAATTATTATGATGGTATATTTATAAATATGAATCATATGGAATGGATTATGGTAACCTTGCATAATTTTTGATATTATGGTGATAAATCAATCAAATGATAATTTCCACTTATAATAATGATTAGGATCTTAGAAGAGCTTATAATCATGTTGAATTATTATGAATTTATGTGTCATTAAATGGAATTAATACATCTAGTTTTGCTAAATCTTATTATAATGAGAACTTGTCAATTTTGATAGCTAGAACTACTAAATACATTGGGCACTTGTAAAACACTATGTGTCAATAAGAATTAGAAGGAATAAATTATAGAGGTTTGCTTCTCTTGAAATAATAGCTTTGCATATTTATTTCCATGAATATTATTTATGCACATATAGGCGGTACCTAATAATAGGCATCACTAATCTAAATTCTCAAGTGAAGGTCAATGAGGACTGATTTCCATTACATATCACACCTTGGTGGGTGATGAATATGGAGAATTAATAAGTATGACCTCTAAAGAGGCACATGTATATCATATCTTAAATTTCTAAAATTTACTGTATCATTTTGTGTAGTGGTAGTGGTGTAGCACCCTCCTATATGTTATTTCACAAAATTTAGTATATCACTTTGTGTAGTGGAAGTGATGTAGAACCCTCCTACATGTTATCTCTCGAACAACAATAATTTCAAAATGATGAAGTGGTAATTGGTTCCATAAGGAATTTTTAAATTAATGGCTAATGTAATATATACCCTATGTTGGTGACATAGTTTGACTCTTTAGAAGATGCCCTCTTACCTTATTCTTTCTCCCCTTGAGTAGTTCGTAGAGCCAATAGTTATCATATTATGATATGATTTTTGATAAATGTGCTTGCCAAACTTATTTTAATTTGTTTAGATTTTTTTTATATTACTTAGAAACTAGAATTATTTTCTTCTTGACTTTGAATGTTTCAAGGTAAAGGATGATCAAGGAATAATGTATTTTTTTCTAGTGGATGACTAACAACTCTTCAATGAATTTCCATAGACTATAATCTAGTGGGTTTAGAGGATATTAAACTCAATAATAAACCATATAAGTTTAAAATATTTTCCATACATCTTAATTAAACATATAAAACAACATCCCTTAATGATTCATGGGATGGCAAGTGGCTGGTGGTTGACTGATCATGAAGCATCTTTATATAGAGGTCATGCTCCCTTAGTTCAAAAATTTTGCCAATTGGAAAGAAGTTAGATTTATCATAAGAGAAGGAGAAATGGTAGATAGGAACCAAAGGCTAGGAGAGTTGAGTCTGGACAACTAGAGGATAACACTTAGGTGGTTTAGGGGTTGATAGGTGGGATTCATAATAACTTATGTTTTTTATGCTTGTTGGGAATAAAATGATTTTATTCTAAACCATTAGTGCTTCAAAATATTATTGTCCCTTTTATCACTTGTTATCTACACACTTGTCACCTGAAAACCTTATCCCTAAGATTGTTCTTCTCTATTGTACCCCTTTCAATCATTTGTTATATTTTATCTTCCTAATCCTCATCTTAATCCCATTTTGTTAGTTGACTATAATAGGTCATCTGGGTTGACCCTATATAGTTTTGGGTGATTTTCACTTAGGAACCAGTTTGGCCTTTGGCTAACCTAACTCATGACCTAGTGAATTATTATCAAAAATTATGTTAGGTCGACTAGGTCAACCCTATTGGCCAAGATTTTCTAAAGGGTTTAGGTTCTAATCAACTTATATATAAAAGATAATTTTTCCATTATTGAGAGAAGAGAATAATTTAGATATATTTTGAATTTTATTATCCACCATTCTACTTAAGGAATAATCTTAGGGTTTCATACTTTCTTTGGAGATATAGATATTGTCTTGTGGAGGTCTTTTGGATGCATTAATAGGTTGTGTAGACTATAGATAATTTATTTTTGTCATCCTTACATACCATAATAACCTCTTGTGAAGAACATTGGCCAAGGGAGAGATTGAGGCTTCACAGGTTCATCTTTAGAGGTAAGTATTCCTAACTTTGTTCCTCCTTTGTAAGAGTAGACATATATGCATTTGTACTTATCTTCTATGCATTAGGATTCCATATAAATTGACATGAGTATATGTCTTTTATGTATGTTTACTTTTATTATTTATAACCCCCACTTTGTGCCATAAAATTTGGTGAGCACTAGATTAAATTTACTTTGTTTTTCATTAGTCTAGGTGGAATATCAAAACACAAGACTCCCTTAGGGTTACTACATGATTGTGCTTGATCGGAGGTTTTAGAACCCCTCTAGCATAGTGTATTATGGTAAGATATCTCCTAATTGGGTTTATTATATCCCCATATTAGTCATGTTCCCACTTAAAAAATGTGTTCCCAATCAGAAGTGTATGGTATGATCTATCTTATTTGAGTTAGGATTGATTTAAAAACATGATGCATTTCTAATTGCATACATTTTGGTGAACCCAACATGAATCTAACCCTTTTAGGGTTTGTTTCACTTATTTCATTATTTTATCATTTCTATTATCATATATTCTCAATATTAGGTTGACTATATCGACACAATTCTAAATTCTATACACAAGTTTAACACACAATTGCATCCATATGGCTCTATTTTATTTATGATGGTTCTTCTTCAGGTGCAGGCTACTAGGTCAACTCAGTTGACATAGAACAAGTGTTTTAGACTTTCAAGCATCTAGTTTAGACTAATAATTTGACCCAATTGACTCTATACATTTCAATCATCTAATTTAGCATATTAGGTCAACTTAGTCGACCTTATACATTTTCAAGCTTTAGTAATAGGTTTTTGTAAAACTAGGTCAACCCAGTCAACATAGTAGAATTTTCAAGTGTTAATCAAGTTAATTCAACAAAAATATCACTCTTTTTTCATCCTCCAACCCACCAAAGTTTGTTTCTATCCTTGTCTTTATTTCCTTATAGTCTTATTTTTCATAGTTTTTAATCTTTAAAACTACCCTTGTGCAATCAACTAGGTCGATCATATTGGCATAGTTCTATATTCTATGTACTTTCTAGAAAGTGAGGTCAACTCTATAAACATAGTTCATTTTTAGACCTTTGATTTTGTAGTACATAGGTGACAATAATGACAATATACCATATTTCAAAGTTGGAATTAACCCTTATATGCTAGTAATTAGCTCACACTTTCATTTCTTATTGTTTTCATGCTTAAAATAGATCACATAGTCTAATGAGTTGGTTTTCAATATACCATTTAGTTTCACTATTTTTTATTTTATGCACACACTACCAAATCACAACATCTTAAAAAACATTTTAACAATTATCTACCCAAGGCCTACCTACTTGGATTTCATCACCAAGGGGGAGTCTGACTTGATTTTTTGGCCAAGTATAGACACATGGTTAATTTTATATTTTGGCTAAGCACTTGACATATTTATCATTATAGTATGTGAAGTGAGGGGGTAAGCCCCAATACTAAGCTAGTACCATTGCCAATATAGATCCCTTTTAGCCTAAACATACTAAAACCATCATTAAATTACTTTATAGTTCCTTAATTATAGCCAACTCCCAATCAAATCTAAAATTATACTATAATAATCTAACAACACCTAGGTGGACCACTTAGTTAGATTCTACTCTTCCAAGTTGATTATTTTTTCTTTACTCAATTGTATTTTGTATTGTAAGAACTTGCATTAGCTAGTGTTGGTGTAAGGTTTTGTGTTATGTGCCTCAATTGGATCAACCTAATTGATCTAATTTATTATTTGTTTCATTTCATTAATTTATTTCATAATTACTTACAAAAATCTTTCTTGTTTCAATACACAATCATTTCTATCAACACAATCTCTTACAAGGTATTTATTTTTCCTTGTCTACTTGGTAGGTTGACCCAGTCAACCCTTACACTTTTATATCTCATATCTATTGTGTTAGGTCAACCTAGTTGAACCTATACACTTTTTTATCCTTTATTCATTGTTCTAAGTTGACCAAGTCAACTTTGTATATTTCCTAGGCCTTGTTTTCTATGCTATTCAACCCAGTTGACTCTATATAGTTTCTATCACTTCTTATTTCTTTATTTTTTTCATATTTATTACCTTGTTTAGTCTTTCTCCTTCATCATGAATTTTCTATTTTAAGACAACACTAAGTCTGATTCAACAAACATGATGAGTTTTACCAACCCTCATAGGGTTTCCCATAAGTAGAGTAGGGATCCTCTCTTAGATGAGAGTAATATTCATATAACTACTTGAAAAAAAAACTATGGGACCCCTCCTCATTCCTATTTATATCATAATCCTCTATTATCCCTTGAATATAAACCCAAATTAGAGTACACCCCTTAAATTTTCTTTTTTATCTCTAAATTTCCTTAACATCGAGGAAAGGATCCCTCTACCATTTACCATCTCATGATTAGTGGTCAAGTTGAAGACCCTCATTCACATTATCCCACATTATTAAATTGATTTATAGGTACTAATTTATTTTATTCTCAGCCTCTTCCTTCTATTTTGACCCCTTCTCATACCATGACCTCTTCTTCTTTAACTTCTTCTAGCTCCATGCCTATTATCTCTTCTAACATGGTAGGTTCTACATCTAGTGGGCCTCTTATAAGACTTATTATCCTTAATACTTATACTAGTGTATTTTTTTCTACCCAATTTAATCATGCTTTTAGTGCTTCCTCTTCTCATCCATCCACTAGTTCATCTTTTTCCACACAAGCAAATTTTGCCACTAGTGCCTCACATTATCACAATTCCTTTCAAGCTCCTATCAATATCAATAGTGGTACCAAGCCACTAATACTAACTCTAATGATTTAAATAACAATAAAAATTTTGATCAAACCCACCAAATCTTGTTAAAAACACTTAATCATATGAATACCTTTCAAGCTCATAACATAAATCAAATGATAAGAATGCAAAATCACCTTCTCCATCTTCAAACTCATCCTCAACCAATGTCTTGGGGCACGGATAATCAAAATGTTCCCTCCCCTTCTCTTAAATATTCCCAAGGAAATATCATCCCTTAACCTCCTTTGGTCAACAAAACCATTAATCATATTCAAAATTATCCTCTTACCACTCATATTGCTAATATTTATATAGGAGGTATCACACATACCATTTATTATAATAGATCAAATGATCCTACCCTTCATGTAAGAACATTTGGAACTATTTATATGGATTGGGTCAAATTTAACATCTTTTCCGCTACCAATATCCTAGCCAAAACCCTCACAATTGATGATTTAGATTGGTATAACTAACTTAAAACTCAATCTATTACTAGTTTGGAATATTTAGTGAATGCTTTAGTCCAAGAACTCCAAACTAGTGATCTTCTTGAAAACACTTTGGCCCATTTTATAAATTTTAAGCAACTTGAAAATGAAAATGCTCAAGCTTTTGTTAAAATATGGAAAACATTTTCCAACAAACGTGAACACAACATGGCTGATGATAACCTTTTCCATCTCTTCACCAATGCTCTTTTTCTAAAGTTATAATATCAGATTTGCACTCTCTTCACATACTTTGTAAGAGGCCATTGACCAAGATAAACATCAAGATTTCCTTATGCATCAATTTTATCCACCCAACCTTCTATTATTCCTCTCATCTTACTTAATAATAATAATAATGCTACCATTGATGGTTTCATATATTCTTATGACATCATTCAAACTAGTCAAGTTATTATTCCTAACCACTCTTTGGAACCAGTTCCCCCTTCTCAACAATATACAATCCTCACTTATATTCACCTAATAACATCAATATTCAAAAACCCTTATCCTTAGATAAATTACTTAAACATTTACCTAGGTCTCTTCCATGAGAACTTAATCACACTCATCCTATGAAATTTTGGTATGATCCTAACAAGTTTTGTTGGTTTCATGCTAGTTGGGTTAATTCTCATGAGTCTTGTAGGTATCTTCATAATTAATTTATATATTTTATTATTGGTCCTAATTTTGATCATGACTCTATCATTTTAAAGCATCAATAAGCTTATGACATTGCTTTTAAAGCTCATGAAACTCATACTAAATCTCAAGCCTTAAATCAAGCTAATGCTCATTTGGCTATCTATAAAGACCCTATTCCTAATCACCAACCTAATCAAGATACCCAAGATAAGCCCACTCCTTCCACCAATAATGTATAAATTCTTGTTGACCCCACTTCTGAATACAATGTGGTCAATATGACTAATATGCAAAGGGTAGTGAATTTTATCGATTCACAACCTATCTACACTCCTTTATCTTGAATATTTTGTGTTATCAAGGATTATTCTCCAACTCATTTAAATTAGTTGGGATAAGATGACCTTTAAAATTTTAATGACCCAATTCCCACTCTTCCCTTAGATAACACTTCTCATTCTATTTCTACCATCTCTCTATATTATTTACCTAACACTAATGATAATCAAGATTCTATCAACACTTCTTCTATCGATTCTCAAAATTAACTTGAACCAACTACTTTAGCTTCTTAACATAATTTAAAACCTTATTCCAAACCTTCTTCCTCTTATCAACACAAATTCCAATGCACTTCAACTCCTCCTTCTAAGGACCTCATTCATCCCTATGTACCTATTTCCAACAACCTTCTTATAGGTTATGATGAGTGGGATCCCATCATGGAACTCACTAATATCCCATCCCAAATTCCATTTATTGAGATTATGAGGACCTTTTTGCATCATAAAAACCATCTTATGGAATTATTTTTTGAAATAAACATCCCTTATCCTCCCCTAATAAGATGTGAAGCAACCTTATCTAGATCTGAAGATAACATATTATAACAATGTGAGGAGATGTCCATTTATGTTGATGAAATAATGGATACGTCTCTTTCCTTAAAATTCGTCATCACTTATATTATTCCATATGAGATTATGCTTCATGTATATGATATTCCTCTATTCATTATTGTCCAAATAGGTGATATCCAAGTCAAGAGTGCATTGATTGATAAGATTTATAGTACTTGTGTTGCCTCTCTCAATTTTATCAAAACCCTTGGATATTCTAAATGCAATCTCAAGTCCACACATAGAACATTCCAAGGATATGATAGAATGCAAATGCTTAATTTAGGTTGTGTGTGGCTTCCAATTACCATCCCATATGTCACCATTCATGTGAAGGTGATGATATTTAATTTTCCTCTATTGTAAATTCTTTCTTGGTAGGCCATGAATTCACCATATGAGAGAAATTACTTATTCCACCTACCAATACATTAAATCCTCTCTCAATGGAGCCATTTATAGCATTCAAGGTGACACTAACACTTGAAATTTCAAATAATTCTAGGATTGTGATGTCTTCAACATTCCTACTCTTGAACCTTTGCTCAGTGTTCCATTTCATGTATCTCAATTATTCAACTTTCTCATCAATTCCACTCAAGGTTACAATGGTCATCCAAAACTCATTGGAAATATTATTCCTAATATCTTAGATTTTAATGATTATGAGCCTCATGAGATCAACCTAAATATTAAAAAATTTGATATATCACCTCATCTCATCTCTTAGTTGCCTACTTCTTTGCAGTGTCATTCTTGTAAACCACCTTGTGATGATATCCCTATTATCTTGACTAATAATCGACATTATATTCATCATATGAAAAATTCATCCCTACCTACATCATTTAGCTTCACATACCTGATTACAATGATGGTTATTCCTTAGATGATCCATTCTTAGGTGGTCTTGTTCAAGCTCATGATGTTGATATTATCTATTATCATTCTTATTTTCTTTAGTATTTTCATGTATCTTCCCATATTCCATCATTTATAGTTCCTAATTTTATTATTTTTCCTCTTTATCATAGGGTAGATATGGTGCCAACACCTTTAATTTCTAAAGAACCTCATAGGAGTATGTTCATATATCATGCTATGACTAGGCCTTACCACTTTGCTAGGTACCCTGACCATTATAGCCTACTTATCCATGAAATGTGTGCAACCCTTTTTTGGCCTTTTGTATACCCCACCCATACCTCATTAGAAAAAACATCAGAGCCCATTCTTGCTCCTGATATAGTTGAGCTAATTTTTTGCTCTTATTATCACTGAGTCTATTTCTGTTTCTGATCCCATCATTTTTTCCATTGAGCTGAGTCCAATTCCTTCCCCACCATCACCTTATCTTGGTGATGTTTTGATTCCTTTACCTCAAATATCTCCATTACCCACCAAATGGGCTCATGAGTCTTCTCAATCTCCTTCCACTTTTGTTACATCTCTTTCTATGAGTACCTCTACCAAGCCTACTCATAGGTGTATCTCTTTCTTCCATAACATAGATAATCATTCATCCATTCATTGTCATAAGCTATGATAATATATTGATACTATCCATCCCTCTACTCCTTAATATTTAGACAAAGCCATACCTCCCAAAAAGGTACTACTTTAATATATTCTTAATTATGAATAGGTGTATTATCTTTGGCACCAATGTGGTACCCATCACACAATCATTACTTCATCCTTCACCAATACTTTAAAGATCATATCTTAACTATTCTCATACCTTCTACCATTCTTCCCATAGGTCATTCCCACAAGAAGGCATGGTTCCACATCCTATGGTTCCATCCCCTCCTATGGTCCTTTTGTCACCACCTATGGACCTTCTTCAACCCATGAATCCTTCACATGTGGATAGTCCCTCACCTATGGATCCTTCCCCACCGGTGCTACCTTCTTCTCCCATAGAGTTCACTCCCATGCATTATTCTAATCATCCCTTTATAGATAGTCCTCTTCAACATGACTAATCAATAATTCCTACCTTTTCTATTGAGGACATTAGACATGAAGTATTTTCCCAATTTTAACTAAAGATAGATAAAACATTAGCTATGGTTCATATCTAACTTCATAGAGATCTATTATATGTTATAGATAATGTATGTGGATAAATCTATCAACACTTATGAACACATGCATGGTGTTTTTACATTTTCATTTGGATTAGACATGTGCTCCAATATTATCTTTATCTATTTTGCTACATCATTTGACATTGTGTCAAATTATTATTTATCTTACATAGTGACTTCAATTTCACTCGATATTGTTTATACTATCATTTATATTTTCTTATGGATGTGTTATTTATCATTTCTTTTTCTTTATCTTCTCAAGTTTCTTTCTTACAAAATCCCTTCTTTTATTTTCATGATTTTTTACTTTTTAATCTCTCTCTACATGAATAATTCTCATTGTGACTTGGTTATACAAACCTAGTTCCTTTAGCCATTCCTTCTTTACCATGTTATCAGTTATCAAATAATTAAAACTCATTATAAACTCCTTAAACCAGTCCACTTTGGATCTCCTTTTTTACCTTTATTCCCTTTTTAAAAGCTAAGCATATACATGGTTGAGACTTGAGATAACATGTTGGTTCATTGGCAAGCCTAAGTATTCTAGTTAGTCTTTTCTTTGGTTACTTATCTTCCTTTAGATTATGCTTACAACTCATTCATTTGTATCACTCTATCTCTCATGATTGGTCATTCTAGGTATGTATGGAGGAGGAATCTTTAAAAGCCTTAAAAATATTTAAAATCTAGATCATTCAACAAAAGGCAATGATACAAAAGGCAAAATAATCAAAATTCTTAAAAGTCCAATCACACTGAAAGATGTGATTCAAATCACATTTCCTTCTTCTAGTCAAGGCTCAAAATCCATAGTTTGCCTCAAGATAAAGCTGAGGTCTATTAGGGTTCGATAGGCCAAAAAATTAGAAAAAGAGAATAAATTTAAAAAAAATCTTGTAGTTCTACCTAATTTCTCACACAAGTACCTAATCTTCACAGTAGATTGATGACTCTTTAAGGGTTCCTAAGGAATGGGGAACACATTGTGGGAAGGTAAGTCTATTTTAATTTTCTTATACTAATCTACCTTCATGAGTTGGTCTTAGTAGCATGCTTATCTACCTACATAGCTTGGTGTCTATAAATAATAGGTTTCTTTTTTACATTGATAGTCACTAGTCATTTAGTGTCTTTTCATGTCCTTAGTATGCCTCCTATCTCCTAAGGTCTTATCATAAGATACCTGAGTTATGATTTTTACATTCCCTTTTTCATCCCCTATATTCCTCATATTTCCTCTTGAGAAATATTATTATTTTCACTGATCACTCCCCCTAGGATTTGATTTGTGAGTTGCATTGTAAGACCATGGATAGGACCTGGCTTCCTCATAAATAACCAAAATTTCACATTCCTATTACCAACATCCCTTATTACTAGAATTTCACATTTATTCCACCACATTGGTGTTCTCTGTATGAGTTACAGTGTAAGGCCAT
This sequence comes from Torreya grandis, assembly GCA_037957365.1. NCBI lineage: Eukaryota > Viridiplantae > Streptophyta > Pinopsida > Cupressales > Taxaceae > Torreya > Torreya grandis. The sequence goes on from JARHVA010001608.1 coordinate 837,565, forward strand.
GGATAGGACCTAGCTCTCCTCATAAAATCTTCCAATAATCCAAGTCACAATCAAAATTACATGTCTCAAATATGAGATAGGATGTGATTGAATATGAAGTTACACGTCATTGACATGTTTCCTAGATTTATTTTGTATGTTTTATGCTTATTTCATTTTTTTTTTATCTTTTTATTTTTTGATTGCATGTAAGAATCTAGCCATTTCTTGAATTTTCATGTTTCCCAGCTTGAATTAGTGTGATAAATTTAAGACCAAATTTTGCTAATTTTATTTTTCTCTTATACTTCATAACATGATTTAGTATGATTGAATGTATTAATTGATTTATTTCTATACCATTTGTCCTTTTATGTGCTTTCCACTTTATTAAATTATTTTCATACTTCCTAACATGATTTAGTATGATTTTACTTATTTTAATTTGGTACCAATCTTTTGTTTGTTTTAAAAACAAAAATCTTTTTACCATCTTGTTTATCACCCTTTGGTTCTTTATACTTAGTCATTTTTTCTTGTTATTACACATTTCCCAATATGAAATAGTGTGTAGTACATTTTTTTATCGATTATATTTTACCAAATATTTTTACCTATTTCTTTTTAACCATACATGTGTCTTACATAATGCTAGAAAAGAAACTATAACTCATATATTTACCATAGCATATATAAAAAATAGCTAAATACATGTGTTAAAAAGAAATATATTTAAGCATCAACAACCAAAACCATAATGATAACACATACAATCCACATCCAAATGCCAAAATGAGACATCTCTATATATATATCATGAGTTTTAATAAAAAACAACCATATACAAAGCTCCAGCTCTATGGTTGGGCCCCATCATTCCTATCTCGTGGCCTAGCCACACTACCTATAGATGCTTTGATCTGAATCCTCCAAATAAATCACTATAAAGAGGCTATCTAAGATCTCAATCTAGATACTTGCCCCTATAGATGAGCCACCTAATCTTGCACCTATGACAACTAGGCCAGGGTCATTAGATATGTTTCTCTCTCTTGCTCCTATGACAGTGTCATATGGGTCAGGGCTACTATATGTGTTTCTCTCTCCTAGTTATATACCTATCCCATCTATTTCATGGTAGATATATGTGCATTTCTATCCTCAACTAAGGCCTACCATGCCTGTGCCTCTCCTACACCCATCCCTATTAGTGGATGTATCCCCTCTCTATGCATTCGTAACTACCTCATGGCTTCTCTAACTAATCTAAACCAACTTGCCTGAGTTGGGGTAGATGGTACCCTATGATGGAATAATAATGCCATCATGGTGATGTAGATAATCATAATACTTGAAATATTCTCTATGTCACCATAATACTTGAAATATTCTCTAGTCATAGTGACAAGTTGTTTAAATATTATGGTGATGTAGAGAATCATAATGATGTCATGGTGATGAGCTATTTAAATATTATGGTGACATAGAGAATCATATGTTATGGAATCATCATGATGTAGAGAATATTTTCTACTGCCATCTAACTATCTTCTAATTTTTTTGATGTTTGGCTATTTTTTTCACTAACTTCTACAAGTTTGCCTAATGTTCTTCACATTAGACACCTTCACTTCTCTTACAATCTCCTTCTTTATCTACATCACTAAGGTAAGTAAAGGTATGTGTTTTTCAATTCTATCCTTCCATTTATCTTATTTACTACTTACTATACTTTACTTATCATCAGTGTTATGTGTTATCATGTTCTATTCTTGAAGCACTATCCCATGTTACACTCACGTGACATGTGATAAACTTTGAATGGGGCATATGTATACACATACTATTTTCAAAAGTTTATCACTTACTGACACTTTGAATCTTGTAGGAACCCATTGATTCTCAATATCTCTAAGTGCATGCCCTAAGAGGTGTACCAAAAAAGGGGTGGGTGGACCATTGGTGCTTCACATGATCGTTATCCCTTTGCCACTTGTTATCTACACATTTGTCTCCTAAAAACCTTATCCCTAATCTTTTTATTCTCTATTATACCCCTTCCAATAATTTTTTACATTTTATCCTCCTATTCCTCACCTTAATACCATTTTTTTAGTGAACTATATTAGGTTGGCTAGGTTGACCTTGTATAGTTTCAAGTGATTTTCACTTAGGAACTAGTTTGGCCTTTGGATGACCTAGATCAGGACCTAGTGAATTATTATCCAAAATTATGCTAGGTTGAATAGGTCAACCCTATTAACTAGGATTTTTAGAATGGTATAGGGTCAAATCTACCTATATATACAAGATCATTTTTCCATTACCAAGAGAAGAGAAGAAGAAGTAAGATATATTGCACATTTTCTTATACACCATTCTACTTGAGGAAAAAACTTAGGGTTTCATACTTTATTTGGAGATATGGATCTTGTCTTTTTGATAAGTTTTTTGGATGCATTTATAGGTTGTGTATCCTATATATAATTTTTCTTTATCATCCTTACATACCACCACAACCTCTTGCTAAGCACATTGGCCAAGGGAGATATTGAGGCTAAATGGGTTCATCTTCAAAGGTAAGTATTCCTAACTTTGTTCCTCTTTTGTAAGAGTAAATAGATATGAATTTTCACTTATCTTCCATGCATTATGATTCCATATACATTGATGTGATTATATTTTTTCTATGCATGCTTAATTTTATTTTTTGTAACCCCCACTTTGTGCCAAAAGCTTTGGTGAGCACTAGATTATATTTACTTTAATTGTCATTAGTTTAGGTGAAATATCAAAATAGATTACTCTTTTAGGGTATTTCATGATTGTGTTTGATTGAATGATTTATAACCCTCTATAACATAGTGTATTGTGATAATATATCCCTTAATCAGGTCCAGTGGATCCTTATATTGGTCATGTTCCCACCTAAAAAATGTGTTCCCAATTGGAAGTGTATGGTATGATCTATATTCTCCAAGTTAGGATTAATTTATAGACATAATGCATTTCTGATTGTATATAAATTCCTCATGTGTTGTTCATGGTGGTAGGTTTCTCAACTCTTCCATGACCATTGGTATGAATCAATAGAGTGATATATCCTCTTGGCACTCCAATCATTTGGCAGGCCTTACTATTTTATAAGTCCTTGCCCACTAATATTATATTTATTAATTTTTTTATTCATTATAATGATTATTTAAATGATATCATCTTATATTTGGTATTAGGAGTCTCTCTAATTAAAATTAAGAATTTTGACAGTAAGTAGTGCATGGTCATTCCCTTACGTTAATATGTTCTACTTAGATATCCACCCTTTCCAATACCAAGCGATATAACCATGCTCAAAGGTACAAATCTCAATCTTAGGGGTGTTTTAAATCATTCACTTAATTATGACAAAAAATTAGGTGGTGAGCCTTCCTTCTAATGGCTATTATATGCTTGGGAGTGGATAACAAGCATTGTTGAATATTGAATGGACTTTCATTATTTAATCAATCCTATAAATATGCTTCTTGATTAGGTGTATAAATATATGGAATATGATGAATGATTAATAATTTTGAAACAAGCATGCTTATAATATTCTTATAAAATATAGATCCTGAATAATATTCCAATTATGGATTAAGAAATCTATTTCATGTTTATTAAAATATCATTGTTAAACTGAGATGTAACTATATATGAGTTCTTGAGTTATAAGATATTAGGAAGAGTAATGTATGTATCAAAAGTATTTAACCTTAGAGGCACTTTCAAATAAATTTATAGATTGATTTCCCTTGCATAAACCTTATCATGAATGGTTAGCCTTTTAAGCATTGAGCATATCTTTTTATATGAATATGAGGAGTCAATGGAATTAAACTAGTCATGAATATAGACTATGTTTTCTTGTAGTAAATCTTTTTATAAAATGAGTCATGTTTGGTTATGACCATTTATATTCAAACCCTTGGGAAGAATTCATTATGTAAAGAAAGAATCCTTAGGAATTATGGATTTTCTAATAAAATACAATGAGTTATTTGATTATAAATCTATTGAGAATAGTTTCTTGTTTATGTGTATGTCTCTCCTTTTTAAATTGGTTATGGATATTCATTTTCATCTAGCTTGTGCAAGGATGAGTGGAACTCATCTCTTGAGATATGGATTATTATTGGAATGATAATAAAAATAGTTTTTGAACCTTTTGGTATTGTTTTTTATTTTAATAATGTATGTGAAATAATCCCCTAGGATTTTATAGTCGAGTTAGCTATTTATGTTATGGCCTTCCCAATAGCTAGGTTGTTTAATAAAACTAATGAAGATTTATTAATCATAGATCTTATGTATCAATATTAACAAGGATATAAAATTATATTGGTTTTATATTATTTTACTTTAATGGAATTTGTAGTCAACCTCATAGCTAAAATATAAGCATAAGTCTTTGAGTCATTGCTAAGTGTGCAAGCTACTAAAGACTAGACTGCTTGGCTCATAATAGAGAGCCATTCCTTTAAAGACATTGTCTCAAGTAAAATCACCTTGAAATCAATTCATAAATTGACTAAACCAATGATTTTATCAGTTTATAATCATTCCCTTTGCTCTAAAAAATTGTATGCTTCTTTTTTGGTCTTGATTTAGATGGAAACAATGTAGGCATGCATATTTTAACTTGTGTTTCTAGTTAATTGGAGTTTTCTTTATGATTTACCTCCAATCATGCCTTACCTGATTACTATGTTCTTCATGTCATATTTCCTTAATTATATTTTCCTTTTCAACTAATTTATGTACTGGGTACTTACCTTAGATTCATCTTGATCAGGTTTTTCTTTCTCATGGTCTTTTCTTTGCCTCAACCAATTTATATTTTTGGACTTTTGATTCATTTTTACCTTAATCAATTTATGATTTTTAATGAGTGGTTTAGAATAAGACACATGTTTCCATCTCACTAACTTGGGAGTGATATAAGTGTGGTCTAATGTATGGTCAGTGTCAGGCTAGTGGGCTTGTGATATGTTACCATGTGGCATCATCCTAGTGACCCATAATCATAGAGATGATCGTATATGAAGCTTACCTCTAGGTTAGTGGGATCATAATATGTTACTACATGGCATCATCTTTATGACCCATGGTCCAAGATGTAACTATACAAGAAGCTTACCTCCAAGCTAGCAAGATCATAAATGATTTCCACATGGCATCATTTTAATGACCTATGATCTTGGAGAAGACCATAAAAATGGGAAATGCCTCTAAGATAGTAGGATAGTAGGATGTTTCGATGTGGCATCATCTTGGTGACTGATGATCATAGAGAGGATTGTATATGGAACACTAACTTTGGGATAGGGGGTTATCAAGATGTTTTCATGTGGCATCATCTCGGTGACCCATGAATTCAAATATGTTTGTATAGATAATGAGGCCCCTAGGAAAGTGGGCCTACATAATGCTATAAATTAGTAAAAAAGTTGCCCCACATCCTAAGTTTGCTCATGCAAGCCAAAAAATGAGTTAGATCAGCTAACAAGTGGGAGGTCATGATAATTAAAGTGGAATTTCCTTGAGATCCTAAAGATAAGTTGGTATGGCCTTATAACCTACTAAAGTGACCATGTAGGACCTGACTACATTAGCAGTGGCCAAGGCTAATTTTAAGATCCTTCTAAATTTCACATGACAATAGCCTTAGATATAAGCTTACATTAAAATTCATGTAAGTTTGATCGAGCAATCTTGGATATTAGCCAATAGCATGTGCTTGATCATTGAGTGACAATGATTATAGGGATTGCTTAATTGAGTCTAATCATAATAAATTTTGGTGTGCATTCTTATGTTTTTGGGTGTTTGTTTGTACTAGATTATGTCATGCCTATATTTTATAAATGGGCACAACTTTTTAATTATTTTTTAGCCTTACATGGGTCTAAATTACTTATTATTATTTAAATTTGAGTAAATTTAAATATTTAAGCTTGCCCCAAAAAATTTTAGTCCCATTCATTTTAATTGTACATATGTTACTTGACATATATCTTGATGACCAAGTAGGGCAACTATAGTAATTTAGTATTTATATTTATTAGGATAGTCCTAGGAAGGATCAATTTGTCCATGTCCATTATATCCCAATATCATATTTTTTCCAATTCAAGATTTTAAATACTATGAACCTTCTAGTTAGTTTTTTTTAACATGCAAAAACACATTCTTAGTGTAATATTATCTTTTTTGTTAGTCAGGGTATCTCCTTTAAGAACTACTTAATATCCTTTCCCACTAAATGGGTTTTACCAAGAAATGCTAAATTTTTACCAAGTAAAATATTTTCAAATTAGAATTGATATTGTGCCTTGAGTTAGATTTTTTTATTACCTTATTGTCATAAATGCATCAAGTCTCGCTATTTAATTAGGCTACCTAATTTATTATATATCTCAAGGATCAAGTCATCCTACACTAGTTTCTAGTTCTATAAATAGGTTATTAAGGTATAATTACCTATTTTCTACTCTTATTATGAAAAATGCCTTATCTACTACTAAGGATAATCCTTTAAGATTAGAGCATAAGGTAAGGTAGACTCCTTGTCAAACTTAATGCAAAACCCTTTTCAATACCTAAATTCCTATATAAATATATCCAAGGTCATTACTTATTCATAGAATAACTCTAATCATATATCATATGCCCAAAATAAATTATTTGTATTTATAAACAATTTTTTATGTCCTTAAAGAAACATAATTATGAGTAAGATACTCTTGCATGTTGGTTATAGAATAGTTGTGTGCCATATATTTGATATTCACTCTTATCCTTAAAGTAGGAATAACCTTATTTATTTTCTAGGGAATATCCATTTTGCAATGACTTGGACCTTGAAATTAACCCTTCATTGCGTATGTATCCAGTTTTTATTTAATACTTGTATAGGAAAGGGTTTATAATATTATATAGATAACATGGTGATTGAAATATAAGTTTTATTATAGTAAACCCACATTGTAATTTAAAATTTTCATCTATTTGGGATCTCATTAATTTTTTGTGGCTATATAAACAGTTCCCAATGTCTTAACTAAATCATCACATTCATCATAAGTTCACATCCATGTTCAGACTTATATCTCAATCTATTCCCTTTCTTCATTCCCCAAGTTAATCATTCATGATAATTAAAATAGATATGTTTCATAACCATTAAGGTAACCTAAATGCTTATTCTAGGATTCTATAGGTATATTAAGACTAGGTTAATAGATAAAATGGTGGCTTAATATTAATTTAGTAAATTGAGTATGATAATCATATAATGGTAATAAAATAATATGATAATAGTATTTAAACATTTATTATATTACAAACTCAGGTGGATAATAGATAAAAGTTTAATTATGTGTGCGAGAGTGTGAGTGAGTGACTGAGTGTGTGTGTGTGTGTGTGTGTGTGTGTGTGTCTAAAACATCTTTCAAGTGTCTTCAATAAGGTAAATTAAGGTTTTAACCCTACTAAGATGGTCTGAATGTAAGAGAATATCAATTTCTAAATTTATGGTTATGTCAAGCATAAGGTTGTTCAATTTATTAATATATTTTTAGTTATATACCTGACTATTCTAATCCAAAGGTCAGGTATAGAATAAATGTAACCCTTAAGTATAGTGTAATAACACACAACTAATTTGAATAATTAAGTCATACCATATTATTATGCAATTTAAACATGTCTCCATGACATTACTAAATGAAATTATTACTACCTTTGCTAGGCAAAGTTGATATGAGTCCTCAATACATGCAAAATTAAATCCAAAATAGATAAACTTATTCCTAATTATTTAATAAGCCATTTAGTGTTTCTTATTTGAAACCACATTCTTCCATCTTAATGGGGAATTATGTCAATTAAAGGCTCCATGAGAATCCTATTAGATAATAAAGTTTTTCTTAAACAAGGTTTCCTAACTTCTAGGCATATATGAGTGTGGGCTCTATTTTATTTTCCTATTCTCTTCCTTTCAATCCAAATTAGAGTATGAATAAAATAACTAAATAAAATATATAATAAAATATTATCATGTTTTGAAACTCTATCACATGCTTAAATTATTATATTATAATAATAAAATGTTATATGTGATCTAGTAGCACCCCCAGATCTTACTATCAATTACACAAAGGTCTAAGTTATAACAAGTGTCCATTAATAGGAAGAGAACTAGGCATCCCTTGACTTCAACATAATATAGTTAGGTTACTTACCTAATATAATTATATTGTGATAAAATTTAAAAACAAAACCTTTATATGTCATCTTGTATAAGGCATCATATTTGAACCATTACTTCAAATCAACATTTTGATTGTATATTCATACTTAGTGGTAATAATAGCCTTAGTGGAAAATGATTTGTTCCATAATTCTCTATTTAATGTTATAGGATCATACCAAAACCATTTATTAAACCAAAATAAAAAGACTTAAATAAATTAGAGCAGTCCATATAACATGAAAGAACATTTTAGACTATCTTTAACATTTATGCCATCAATATTATTTGTGCTCATATCCTGTAAAATTATTCCAAATATATACTATGAAAAACTAATCATGTGCTTCAAAAATCAATTCTAATATGGTTCATGTAGGAGTATTCCACTCTAAAGGAACATGCCAAAACATTATTCTATGAGAATAATGATAAAAAAAAGTATGATTAACCACAAGGAGATGGAAATTAGGTAAAGAAACATAGAGATAGATTTTATATATAAAATGTGAAAGCATTGAGTTAAATGACAATATAAAGATTATTATGGCTATGATAAAATCATATATGAAATATATTTTAGCTGTCATAGAGTCTCTCATGATACTATTGGGAGACATGATGAAAAAAGGTGAGACTCCTACAAACAAGAAAGTTAAATGTAGTGAGGGTTCCAAGGAGATTGGGAAAACCCCTTAGGATTATAAATGAATAGAAATAGAACTAAAAAGGATGATCAATATTTTGGAAGAGGACTTTGGAGGCCAAAAAATATAGTCATTTTTTTATTTGTTTTTGTATTGTGTTCCTACTATGTTGTAATATCTATGTTTTATAGAAAATTTTACTAATTTTATAGGCTATGGTGGCCTTGTCTGCATGTATCTTGTATAGGGTTAGGTCCTTGGTTCAAAAAACTATGATTTTACCCATAATAACAAATAATGAGTTGGAAACATATTTACAAGTATAATTAGAATAAGGTACATGTAATAGTCATATTAATTACACAATTTTCACATAGTTTCCTTGTCTAAGAAAAAGTGCATATGAAAATTGGGCTAATTAGCACTAATATATCTAAATAAAAATACCTTGAATTCCCTCATACCTTGTTTAAAACTATTATTAACAAATTAAAAAGTATAAATGTTAAACAATATAGTTACAAGAATCCACCAAAGGCTACAAATGAATCAACAAGTGAAACTCAAGATGCATCATAACTTTTAAAGTATAAAGTTTTATGTCAGTAAATTATATGTTCATCTAAAAATGGATTTGATTCAGACTTCAAAATCATGCAAAACCTAACAATACCAACCTTCTTTATATTCATAACCTACACTTCTAAGAATAAATCATATTTGTTATCTCAAGGTTGGCATGTCAATGTTTCCCATAATTAAAATATTATAAAATCAAGACTTATACTTAAAAAATCTTCATATAAGCATTTTAATAAGGATTACAAATCCATAAAAAATATAACAATACTTCTAATACCATTTCCATATTTTTCTAATAAACAAACAATAGAAATAATTATATCACATCATGAAAACAACCAACTGTAAACCTATAATATATTACCAATAATAGGTTTCATAAGAACGAGAAAAATAAACCATGTTTTTATATTTTTGAGACAAAGGATAAATAATATATGTCTATTTTTAGTAAACAAAATCATGTATCAATATCTTAACCATAATTTTATGTTAATAACATTATCTTATCAACATTGTCAAGTTATGTTATTTATATGATGAGGGTTTACCCTATTATTTACAAAAAATGAACTCAGCCATAGGGTTGCAGTGAATACCTTGATAAGGTTTTAATACCTAAACACTAGATGATGTTCTTAAGAGGTCTAGCTATCCTCCAATGGTCAATGAATAGGAAGTATAATAATGCATGAATAAGAGCATATATATATATGATACACATAATGAAACCTAAGCATATCAAATCCATAAACCACACATCAAATTCACTTCTTTTCTAAATTTAAATGAAACCAAATCATTATATAGTAATAACTATTAATAAATCCTTATGTTAATGATGTTTATTACTATATATATATATATATATATATATATATATATATATATATATATATATATATGTACTCTTACACTTTATGATATATTGATATTATTATTTTTTTTTGGATTACCTATTATGGATAAACATCAGTTTACTCTAGATTTAATTCCCTTTCTCACTAATAAACTAAACTATGTATTCCATTTCACAAAATGAATATTATCCATAAGGAGAAACAACTTATATGTTATCTCTTTAACCCTTATGGGTTACACAACTCAATTGGATTTAGGGGATTAGGGATATGGTTTTCATGCCCTTCCCTATTATCATTTATTTGATAAAATCCCATTATTTTATCTATAGTTCCCATTAACTCATGCTTATAATTATACCTTTTACATTTTAAATGATAATCTAATGTTTACAACGTGACTTGACCCTAATGGGTCTTTTAAGGTATTTCACTTTATAGCTATTCAATATTCAAATTAATATCAATCCCCCATTTTTTTATAATGCATATATACATCCATAGTTATACGCATGATGAACCTTATAAGGTTGAACCTATTGAAAATAATTTTGTGCTACAACCATGTCTTAAAGATGTGATATACCAAGCCTTTTCCATTGTCAAGTTGGTATGAAATTGGCCATAAAATGAAGCTTTAAAATTGATCCTATCTATTGGTCTTATGGCCTCCTTTATATTTGAATTATAGGATAAAATAAACACATTGTTATATAATTGTTATTTACATCAAACTAAGAACTAGGTCAAGTTATGTACAACATATGTATGAAATTTCTAATTTAATGTGATGATAACTTTCAATGAGACAAATATTTATATTTTAATCCTGCTATCAGGTCATTATCAACTAGGCATACATTTATCACCTATTTCACTTTAAATATATGGATGAAAACAATGATTATTACATCCTCCCACCTCATTGTCTTGGTTACTCATAGTTAATAATAAAGGCATACATGCCTTATGAACAAGATCTAGTTCTTATTTAGAGTAGAGTTTTCCTCAACTTGTATATTTTTCCTATTAGAATTAGATATAAAAATTCAAAATTTAGAGAAAATCATACCTTTATATTTTCATTTTCAAATAAATATCATTGATTATGTTATCTAGAGCCTTGTATTAGTCATTCTTAGACAAGTTCAGAGCATTATAAGGCCCATTTTGCCTCAAAATAATGATTTTATATTGTATATAATAGTATTATAATCAATTTTATACTAGGATTATCATGCTAAGCTTGATTTAAAGCATAAAATTTTAAAATAAATTGAATTAAAACTCAAAGAACTTTCCTCTTTCTTGATAAAATTTCATAAATAGTTTACTTTTCAGCTTAACGGTTAGTTGTTTACCCTATAGACTTATTATCCCTACCTAATGGTTTATAAAATTTACTAGAATAGGTATTACCTTTCTACCTATTTTTACTATAGCCTCTATAAAACTAGGTTTTCATTTTATACTCTCCATATTGGTATTATAATATTTACTAATTATATATTACATTTAGGGACTATTTAAGTTGTTAACAACCTCAAATTTTTTTTTCATGTTGACTCTAAATTATATACTCACATTATGATTTCATTTCATTCATAGTGGACTTATTTTATAAATAGGACATAAAATCACATTACTCTATTAGGTTGTTTACAACCTTTAATTGATTCCTATTTATAATGTTCATCCATTCTTTAACTTTGTGACTTTAACCACCTTTAGTTGAACCTTATTTTATTTTCCTATTGGACTTATAATATTTTCCATTATTAGGCTTACATTTGAACTTAAAAATATAGGCTGTGTGCAATTTAAATATGCCTCTTGATTTAATCAATACTTGAATCCACTTTTCCTATTATGGACTTAACCACCTATTGTTTTTCTTTAGGTTTCCCCCTAGGTGAAAGTGGAAGTGTTCAAGTTTTACTCTCAAACCTAGTCCAACATGGGAATGACCCTAGGATATGGGTTACCTAAATTTGGGTCAAACCTCTAGGATTTTTAATAAGGCTAGCTCCTCAGTTATGACAATTTGAATCTCTCTTTATGAAACTTGATCTATTGGGATGAAAATGGGAGAGATTTCATGAATGAAAACCTACTTTAAGTGCATTGATACACTAATATTAAAATATCCACTATTAACTTGGACACTTTCATGATTGCTAATGAATCTAATGGAGACAAGGATTGATCAAATTTTATGACAGAGTTCCAAACATGAGTGTTTTTCATGAAGGTTGAAAAGAGACCTATAAATTAAAGGAAAAGAAGAGATAGGTCTATGTAAGACATTATGGACTTATGACACTTCAAGAGAAACCTCACTAGCTAACACTTCACACAAACTACAAGCAACTCACAGTCTTAAAGCAAGGTACATGATGGACCAGTAGATGATGAATAAACAAAATACATTATATATATAAAACATCAAAAAATAATGATTAGCATTAAACTATAATCTTAACTTATCATATATTACTTTAAAAGTGTTTACAAAGTGATTTTAGTATAGGTTTGATATACCCAGTTGAGGGATACAAATCAAGAGCTCAAAGCTAGCTTTTTTAGGAAGAAAAAAACCAAAGGAGAGATAAATTAGCACTAAATGGATCATTAATAATCCTAATTACCCTCAATACAACCACCACCTTAATCCTTCTTGAGCCTTTAAGTTGTAATAATGTCACTGTATCTTTCTCTAGCATGATGGAAAATGGGAAGATCAAGAATAGTTGCATAAAGCAAACCCCACTACCATATGAATCTCTCTCAAACTCCTTAGTATTAATGCTCTTCACTATCTTCCTTAATCATGCTCAATTTCCTTCATTTTACCAGGCATCTACTTGAGCTTTCTCATGATGTTCTTTCTAAAATTCCTTGTGCATTCACCATTCTAATATTCTTTATATATCCTAAATATAGATCTTCTATGGATGAAAAGAAATAAACCTAATGGTTTTCATATAGATATGATTTAAAATGTATATCTATAGGCTAGAGTATCTTGAACCTAAATGAAACATGAAAATTACATCTAAAAGCTCTTGAAAAGCTTTACAGAGCTTTAATGGCATTAGATGGCTCTATAGAGTCCACTCTTGGTTATCCAAATCATTTTTAATCTTTGCATTTATGTACTTTACCTACTTGGGGTGGTAATACCCTTCATCTAATGTGACTACTTTCATGGAATCATCTAGTTTGACCTTAGTCAAAAAATTTCTCCACAAAATTCCTTTAGCTTTTATCTTTAAACACTGACCATTGATCTTGATTTGGGCTCCCCACATTATGCTAATTGTTAGTTATGCATTCATACTTAGGATCCTAATGTTGAATCCTTGAATTCTTAACCTCTTGCACACCATAAATCTTCCTATGTACCAATGAACATGTACCATTGATCTCATACTAGCTTAATGATCTTGTGACACTTGGTAGCTTGTTGTTTGCCTTTGATATCCATTGACTTGTTGAATCATTGCTCACCATTGATCTCCTTTATATGATTGCATGCTCACTATTGATCTACCTAGACCCACTAACATTTTTATTCATCATGCACCTTTAGTTCTCTATTAAGACACTTGAGATATTACCACTTATCAGCTTCTCACTTATGCTAACCTTTTGACTTATTATTCACCATTGATTTGCTTTACATGATCAAATACATGACACTAGATCTTGGGACCCACTGACATCTATCAGATAATCACTCACCATTATATCTTAAACTTAACTCCTAATATTTTGACACTCATCACTCTCACATTAAACTTTGGGAAATTTTAATTCCAAAAACTAATTCATGGATATTAAACTTGACATTTACACACTTGTTTCATTCTACAAGTCTAACTTTGAAGATTTATATCCTGAGATAGCAAGCTCTTCAAAACATGAAATTTATAGGGGATTATCTTGGCATTAATATATTAAATTACATGTAATATTTTTTCTTGATAAGTCTTCCTAAATATAATTATTAAATGCACAATCAAGTTGACCAGTTTATTTTTGTATGATGTTCTCGTGATGGTCTAGTTATTTTTGGCTTGTGAAAAGATTTTCAAGGCTCAAAATGATATTTTGAGACCTATGAAACTTTATTTATGTCAATAAATGCTTGAAAAACCATTATAACCTATTTGAACTTCTTTCCTTACAACTCTATACCTGTCTCAAGACTTGTTCCTCAAAGATCAACAAATTGCACTTTAAGCTTACTTGAAGTGTTTCAAAAGATTTCTAAACATATGAGATCTTTGGAACACTCATTACATCTATAAATTTGTTTATCTCATATACTTAGGTATAATATTTTCATGTGGGCCAAAATGGTCAACATTTTTGGTGACTTAGTTGGCTTGACCAACGTGTTGGTCATGGAACTAGAATTTGATCAAGCTTTCTCATGATTAATAGACAAATGAAGCATCATTTACAAAAGGACTATGCCTAACTCCTAGAAAAAACTTTAAGAAAAATTAAACACACATAAATAATAATAAATAAATAAAACACACCAAATAATATAAAAAACCATAAATAAAACAATTGTGTAAGAGTACTTGGAGGTAAAGATAGAACTATCTACCTATGTATAAAGATCATGAAATAATACTAGTAGCAAAATTTAAGATACCTCCCATTGACATGGATGGAAAACTTCTCTCCATTAAATTTATAAAGATAAAATTCATTACTCTCCTTGAAACCTATGATAACATAAGGACCACTTCAAAGACTATCAAACTTGGAGTGCTTTCCTAGTTTCGTAGGGTCCTCATCCCATTTGATGACTATATCACCTTGTTGGAATGTCTTTGAGGAATATATTTTTTTTAATGACCTCTTCACTTGGTGTTTATTGGACCACATAATGTGCATATTATTTTCCCTTGTCTCCTCCAGCTATCTTAACTCATTTAGCCTTAATTTCATGGCATTATCCTTTAGGAGCTCAAATTAGTATGCAAGCTCTAATGTAGGAATTTTAAGAGACAAAAAGTTTGGATTATTTCCCATAGATAATAAGGTATAGTGAGTGTCAAGTATCCTTCTTAGGTGGCACTCTATCTACCCATATGGTAGTCTTTAGTCTAGTGTGCCACTCCCTCTAGCTATCCTCCATAATTCTCTTGATAATCCTCAATAATTTATTATTTGTGGACTCTACCAGTCCATTTCCCTATGGGTAATAGTTAAAGTACTCCTTGAGATAAAATACATGTTAAATATCCTACTAACATACCTTGTTATTGATGAAGGCCAATGCATTTTCATAAATGAATGTATAAGGCACACCAAATTTGGTCACAAGACTATTATAAAAGTTCAAAACAAAATTTTCATTGGATTTTTTTAGGGAAATTACTTCAACCCACCTTGTAAATTAGCCTATAGCTATAATGATCTAGTTATTTCCATTAATTTAATGTTGGTGTATCATCCCTATGAAATATAAGCCCCATTGTGTGAAAGGTTATTCTACATATATGAGTTATAAGGGAAGGGCAACCAGTTTTTGTTTTCCAACAAACATTGCACATTTTAGGCATTTCATTACCCAAAAGTGTGCATATATAAACATAATGAGCCAAAAATAACCATATCTAATGATTTTAGAGGCTATGTTCTTGGCATCAAAGTGCCCACCAGCTAGACCATCATGAAATTGCTCAAGTAACTTGTCTATTTGGCATGATTCCACATACCTTAAAAGTATGCCCCCTATGTCTCTCTTGAAAATTAATCCATCTATCAGGATGTAAGGTATGAATTTCAACCTAAATTTCCTTCTCTTATATCTATCTAATCCCATTGGATGTTAACTTGACTCAATAAATATGATTATATCATGTGTCCAACTGAAAGGTGTGTTGTTTGTAGCTACCCATTGGTTGTCATAGACTACCAACACTTGATCTTTATCACGATTTAATTATATTTCAAGGTTTTAACATAAACCTATTTACCTTTAGAAAAAATTAACTCTAACTTCAAGGTAATACTCCATATATTTGGTCACCCATCCAAATCTTCTCTCATTGCGATCTTTATTGAGTATAAACTCTTTAATACTTGGGTGTACCACCATGAGTATGATCTTACTAGTAAAAACCATATGTATAAATTTATTAGTACCTCTCACTAATGAAATAACATGTTTCTATAAAAATATATACCTATCCTCATACCCCTCTAAACCTTAACTAAATAAAGTAATAGGCTATTCCAAACCTTGTTCATTCTACTTCATTAACATGGTAGAGATTATATCTAATGTAAAGAAGGCATATAAGTTGAATTCCTTATTAAAATAAAGATTAAGAAGATTAGGGGCATGAGATATGTCCTCCTTTATTGCCTCAAATCTCATCTTGACTTATTTGGTACATGTAAACTCCTTGAATTTTCTTAACATGTGAGTAAGAGGCTTGACCAACTTTACAAAGCCTAGGATAAACCTATCTTATCCTAGAAACTCTATAGACCCTTTTTATGTGTGGGAAAGGGTAAGGATAAGATGGACTTAACTCTTTTAGGATCTATGGAAAGACCATCCTTGGACACTACATGGCCTAATAACCTACCTTCATGAATACCAAATATACATATTTTAGGATTCAATGACACACCAAACTTTTTGCACCTTTCAAATACTAACCTCAAATGAGATATGTGATCAGTTGGGTCTTTGAGAAAATATTAATGTCATCTAGATAGATGATCACCATGTCATTGATCAACATTCATAATCAACATTCACTACCCTCTAGAAAGTTTCTCCAACATTAGATAGTCCAAAGGGCATTTTCACATAAGCATATGTGCCCCATTTTATGGTGAAGGTAGTCTTAAATCTATCTCCTTCTTTGACCATGATCTAATTATAACTAGAGTATCTATCATGTAATGAGAATCTCTCTAAACCTAACACCTTTTTAAGAATCTTGAGGGCAGTGGGTAATGGTCTGTTAGGGACACTTTATTGAGGTCCCTAAAGTCAACACATAAACATATTTCCCCATTATTCTTCCTCACTGGCACAAGGTTTGACACCCATGAGTAATTTTTTTGGGGAATATTACCTTGATTAAATTAACTTAAATATCTCCCTTCTCATCAACTCCTCCACTTTTGGATTGATAGGCCTTTGTTTTTGCCTAACTAGTTTTGCATTGCATTCTAGTTCAATGGTATATTGTGTAAGTTTAGGATCAAAACCCTTCAAATATTTGTATTCCCATGAAAATAAATTAGATAAATATTGGTATAAGGAAACGAATTCAACTCTCTATTTTTCTATGTTTATCTTTCCTCACTTTAATAATTTATCTTTAAATATATCTATCCTTTTATAATGTTCCTCCTTGGCTGAGATACATGACTCGCCTCTTCTCACTTTCTCATATTCATTAAATATGCTTTCTAATGTCACAATCCCCTTAGGAAAAATTTTATATCTTAGTTGCACTATCTGATCATCATAATAATGTTGGAATTTACTTTGATTCTTATGGTAAAATTTTGCCTCTTGCATTAGAAAACATATAATCTAATCATCTTTATCAAACACCTACCAAATGACCTCATTATCTAGTATAGCTAGCCTACATATGACCTTGATCTTGTCTTTAATCTAGTTACCTTTAACTCCTACAACCTCATACTGAGCTCCCATGGCTATAAGCCTATTTACATGTTGATTTGCCTCTCTTGGTATGGACTATATATTAAATGCCAAGAAGTCATCTATGATATCTCATACATGGTGATTGTAAGCTTTCAATTGATGGTTTTTCTTAGACTTATGTATCTCACCTATTACAAAACAAATTCATTATCACCCTTAACTTGAAGAAGTTTTACACCTCTTCTCCTGACCTCTTGAAAACCATGTAAAATAGCTTCATATTTAGTTGTGTTTGAAGTAAAACTAAATTAAAATCTTATAGTTGAATAATACTTCTGACTTGAGGGTGAAACTAGAATGGTTCCATCTCCACTACCATTCTTTGACCTTAATCCATCAAAGAATATAGTCCATGGACCATCTTCCTCTTGAGTGGTGTTAGTTAGGCAAGGTATAGCAACACCCTCCTCATGCATACAATATACCCCTAAATATGCTTCTTTAATATTACTATAGGGATCAAATCTATGATTATCATCTACCCATTCTTATAGGTAAAATTTTAAATGCCTTCAAGATGATCATGAGGCTCTTATTCACTAACATTTTCATCTTCCTCAAATATGGTATAGTTGACATTTGAAAGGTTGGGCATGTAGGGCTCTAGGTGGAACCTAGAGATAGGTTCTAACCTAATAGTGACCTTAGTTCGATAGATAGTCTTGAAAACCATGTATGACCAATCATAGGACAAATATCCCCCAATTTTTATAATAAAGTCCCTAGATAGGCATAAGGCAAAATATGGGGGTAGGTCTACAACCATAACATCCTAAGTGATGACACAATTTAGGTAGGATGCTAATGTGATATTAATATCTTTCAATTTACATACTCTTTTAGTGGGGGAACCATCCAACTAGAGAACACCTTTTTCATTAGGCAAATACCTAAGCTCAATCTTATCTACTATGTATTTTGGCATAATTGGGGTTGAATCACCTAAATCTATCATATAATTATGTACCAAATAGTCCCCTATGATGACTGATAAGTAAAATTGAGGGGGTTTTAAAACCTTAGGGGGATGAAAAACATTATGAACTTGATCTTGAATAGTATCTTGACTAGGAACTTGAACTTGATTAGGTTGACTAGTATTTACAAAAATAGTGTCGACCTTATTAGCTATCTCATTCACATGAGAAGGCTTGGAGATATCTTGCTAAAGGATATGTTTCTATCCTAGGATAGATAGAGAATTATACATTGAAATAGTAAAATTTGCCTTTTTCATGTGATCCATAACATTAAAAGGAATATTAGTACCTTTTAACTATACCTTGGAAGTAGAAGTATCACTTGGCACTTGAGTATAATGAGAAATAAAAGGAGACTTCTACTTTTACCCATGATGTTGGGGTATTTATTGAGTTTCAAGAGATTTATTAGCTATACTTGAAGTGGTAAGATACTAACTAACTTATGGAGATGTTGAAGGAGACTTATGATGCCCCAACTTGCCATCCAACATCTTTCTCTTAGCCCTTGTATTGGCTTCAACTAGTTCATCTACCCTTTGAGATGTTTGCCCCATGTTTACTACTACATGCTCAAACATATGTTATTATTATTAAAATTTTATGCATATGGTGTCAGATGGTGCCTTACCCATGCTTTAATTTTGTTGAATCTAAGCTTCTAATGGTGTTAAGGTATGCATATTACTTTCATTCATTAGAGGGCCTTATAGTGGAGGGTGCATTGAGTCATGGCCTTGGAATGAAGAAACATGATACCAACTAGGATCTTGATACATTTATGTAATTATAGGCATTACCATCTCATTAGACTACCCTCTTGATTATCATTGACCCTTTTATGCAAGGTTATTTTGTATGGGGACCAAGCCTCTTGAACTACTTGCATCTATGGGGTTATACCTATTATAATATCTACCTTGAGTAATTTGGCCTTGGGATTGTTGATTTGATGGATAAGTTGGTGTATTATAGGATTTAGCAAGGTATTGGGCTTGGAAGGGACCTTGGTTTGGCCTATATGAAGTTTATTGTAGTGACTCTATCCTCAAAATGGTTCAAAATCTCAACACTGAATTCCTTCAGTTGAAAAATTAGGTAGGCAATACTGGAGAGAGATATGGTAGGAATTTATCCTTTCAAAGGCTCAATGGGTCTACTAATAAATTTTAGAATGATATTTACCATAATAACAAGAACAATGAGTCATTTGCTATTAATAATATGCTTGATATAAATCTTGTTGATGTTGCATTACCTAACTATTGTAGAGTTTATTATACTTCTAAGCATGGGTAAATAGACTATGTTGAATTTTATAATGCTTTTGAATATTTTAAAGAATATTTAGATACTTTTTAATTTTTACCTAATAAGGATGGTGATGTAGGTACATCTGGCTCTTCAAGGTCATCTAGATCATTTGATTTAACTCTTATGGTGGAGACATTTGAGTTCCCTTTCCAAGAGGACAATGAGCTTGAGGACATTCTTAAAGAGATTCATGATTTTTATAAATTTCTAAATAAGACTTATCCTCTGATAAATAAGGAATATAAGAAATCATTAACCACTTCAACTCCTCCAAATAACTTTGACACTCCTCCTAATACTACATCAGATAACAATCCAGAGCCTCCTAAGGAAAGTACATCTAAAACCAATATTGATACATATAATTCTTCCAATAGGATTGGATATAATATAGTAGAGGACATGAAAAATATCAAAGCTAACATTACCTTAGATGAGTTGATTCAAATCATAGAACAAAGGTATATGTTTTTGGAATCTTTATCTAAGAATCATGATAAGTCTCAAAAGTCTATACATGCTAATGTTGTAATACACAAAAGTAAATTTGATGTTCCCCCTTTCCTACTTATAGTCAAGATCTTTGGTGAAAATTTGCATAATTATCTGTTAGATTTTGGTGCATCTACAAATATTATGCCTAAAGGTATTTTTCAAAAATTAGGTTTGACTCCCATTAAATTTGATAGAGTTTTAACTCAATTAGATAAATCAAGATTCAAAGTGATTGGTGAATTGTTAAATGTTCACATGCAGATTATCTTAGAGCCAAGGATCTAATAGTTTATTGATATCTAAGTGGTGGACATCCCTAATACTTATGGGATGTTATTTATTAGAGAATAGACTAGGAGCTTGAATGGTTATATGTCAACATATTTTTCACACATGTGGTTACCTTGGAAAGGATTTCCAAATTAGATCAAGATAGAAAGAGAGCCTAAAATGAAGCATATGATCATTGAGTACAATACAATCAATGAGAGGGTTAACATGGTTAATTTAGATCTAGGTTTTTACACTCTTGACACCATAAAGGTATGTAATTCCAAAACTTCTCATGCATTGCCTAGATTATGGAAGCTATATTTTGATGGTGATAGATACAAATCTAGTTTTGGAGTAGAAGTGGTATTAATCAATCCCATTGAGAAAGAATACAATGCATATTACAAAATTTAGTTCTCATGCATAAATAATTTAGTTTAGTATGAAGCACTTATTCTTAGATTATAATTTTCAACCAAACATAAGGATAAATAACTATTAGTTTTTGGTGATTCTAAACTAGTAGTTAATCAGGTCAAGAGTAAATATCAATGCAATTTATCCTACCTTAAGAAATACAAGTTTAGAGTCTGGGACTTGGTTGAATATTTTGGTGTTTTTAACATGATTTCTATCCCTAGGGAAGAGAATAAATTTGATGATGAGTTTGCCTCAGTATCTTCTAATCTTATTCTAGGCCAAGACTCCCAAAACCTTAGTATTGAGTTGGTTCCACACCCTTCAATCCCTAATAATGTAAACAATCTACAAGTATTTAGTGATGACCAATAGATCCTAGACTTTATGACTAGCTTAAGATAATTTAAGGGTCACATCATTAATGAAGCCAATACCCTTGATGATGAAAAATAATTTGAAGGCAACCTTGATGACAAGGTCATTTATTTAAATGAAAATAAAATCCCCAAAGGCATGATAGCCTTAGAGAGACTCTTTGACATAGAGAGACTAGCTGAGATTGTCAAGATTTATAAATTAAATTGGAAAGATTATAATTAAATTGATCTTGGACTTCAAGGTCAACCTTAACTAGTTAATATTGGTATAGATTGTACAAGAATTAAGTCCTAAAGAGCCAAAGAATCACTGACCAACTATAAATATGGCATAGCATGGCCTTATGATGACCTAAATATCTTTGATCCAAAGGTCATAAAACATACCATAACTTTAAAGGAGAGTTGAAAACCTTTCAAATAAAAGTAGAGGCTAGTCAACCCTATATTAGAACTATTGATATACAAAGAGGTCAAAATCCTCTTAGATGCCAAGATTGTGTTTCCCATTAGACACTCCACTTGGATAACTAACCTAGTACCAGTTAGGAAGAAAAATGGTGAAATAAGATTGTGAATTGATTTTAGAAATATAAATAGAGTGTCTGAAAAGGATAATTACCCCTACCTTCTCTTGACCAAGTAATACAAATTGTTTTTAGTTCTTCCATGATGTCTTTTTTGATGGATTTTTAAGGTATAATCAAGTGTTAGTGAACCAAGAAGATAGGATGAAAACTACATTTAATATGAAGTGGGGCACCTTTACCTATGAAAGAATGACATTTGGACTTATAAATGTAGGATCCACTTTTCAAAGGGCTATGGATCATGCTTTCCATGGTGTTTTAGGTAAGTGCATTATCATATACATGGATGATCCGACCATCTTATCTTAAAATAGGGAGGATCATATTATGCACCTATAATAGGTATTTGAGTGATGTAGAAGGTATGGGATTTATCTAAACCTAAGGAAAAGTATTTTCTATGTTACTGAGTGAAAAATACTAGGACATGTTATCACTAAGGAAGGAGTCTCTATAGACTCTAATAGAGTAGCTTCAATATCTAATATAAATCCCCCTAATAGTAGGAAGGAATTAGAGTCATTATTTACTAAAATAAACTTTTTAAGGAAGTTTATTTCTTGTTATATAGAAATAGTGAGACCTTTGAATGACATGTTGAAGAAAGATGCCAGGATCACATGGAATGAAGAGACCAAGAAGGCTTTCAAACACATCTAAGAGGCAATTGGACAAGCCCTAGTCCTGATAAGTCTAGACTTTACTAAAGATTTTTATCTTTATTATTTTATTTTAGATCATAAAATATCTATAGTTATAACTTAAAATATAGATGGATGTGACCATCCAATAGATTTTATGAGTACTAACCTTAAAATTTTTGAGTTTAACTACTCTTTGAATCACAAATAAGCATGTGCTTTGGTCAAGATAGTGAAAAGGCTCATGCACTATATATTTAGAAATAAGGTACATGCAATACTACCAAACCCTACCACTAATCTAATCCTTAGTCAAAATTAACTAGGAGAAAGAAGAGGTTAGTGGATGTATGTGCTCCAAAAATATGACATTAAAATGAAGACTACCAAATTGGTAAGGTTCTAAAATTTAATTCAATTGATTTCAAATACTAATCCCAAGATAAATGTTATGTAGGTATAAAATCAATGTTTTAGACCCAATGATTGGTATGATCCAATCATCTACTTACTAATCAATGGTTATTATCCTACAGGATTACATAGAGAGTAAAAGAGAAATTTAGGGCTCAAGGTAGACCATTTTATTATCAAGTATGGAGTATTGTACAAGAAATTTGAAGGTATTATCTAAGGTATTTTTCCAAGGAAGATGTGGCTAAGATCTTGAGAACTTTCCATGAACAACTAGGAAGTGGACATCTATTTAGGACTACATCCTATAAGATCCTTAGAGCTGGTTACTATTAGCCTAGTATCTTCAAGGATGCTCACAAGTATGTGAGAGAGTGTCACTCATGTCAAGTATTCAACACTAGAAAGCCTAAGGAAGCCATGCCACTAAAACTAGTAATGATTGATAAACCCTTTGTGCAATGGGGACTAGATTTTATGGGGGTCATTAACCCTAATTCCTCTAATGGTAACAAATATATTATGAGTGCTACTGACTACTGCACAAGATGGATTGAAGCAGTGGAAACTAAATAGTGTAGGATATAAGAGGTGATCAAATTTTTATAAGGAAACATATGTACAAGGTTTGGGACACCTATATCTTTAGTCTATGATAATAGATCTATTTTTATATCCATTGAAATGACTGAATGGGCATGTGATAATGGCATCATTCTTAAGTTCTCAACAAACCATTATCCTCAAGGTAATGGAGTATCTAAATCAATGAATAAAAACTTAATGAAGGTTATAAAGAAGTCTAGAGTTGATAAACCTAGAACATGGCAAAAGATACTTAAGTATGCCCTTTGGGAAAATAGAACTAGAGTCAAACAAGATCTCAAAGCATCACAATTCCTACTAGTTTATGGTCAAGAACCCATCTTAACCATCACCCTCAAGCTACCAACATATAGGTTCATGAAAGAGTACATGGAAGAGGAACAAGAATTTACAAGTTTAAGGTTACTAGACATCATACAGATGAAACATGTGAGAGAGGATTCTTTTGCCAATTTTAGCAAACACTAAACCATAGTTAAGAGGTGGTTTGACAAATGTTCAAAGATAAATGTGTTCAAGAAAGGAGACTTAGTTCTTCTTTGGGATAAGGAATTTGATCCTAAAGGTAAACATGGTAAATTCACACCTTTATGGATAGGTTCCTATCAAATTGGTGAGCTACTTAGAGACAACACCTTCAAGTTGAAAGACTTACAAGGAGCAAAGTTCACACTACCCACCAATGGGAAATAACTCAAGCACTATTACTCTATTTTCCCACTTGGGGTATTCATGGAATGAACTGTAAGACTAGTTAGAGTTAGTGTAGGTAGGCTTTAGTTTAGATTCTTTTTGTTCATTCCTTCCTATCCCTTATTTGTACATATGTTTATATACATTTGTTTGATTATTTATATGATTTTATATTTGTATACTTTCTATTTTGTGTTTTTACTTTATTTTATTTATTCTTTACTTATAATAGGTCCTTTTGGATAACCATTAGCTCAAATTTCACCCAATTGCTTAGGAAACCTCATAGTTTAGGAATGCCAATATATTTTCTCAATATTGTTTAATCATAGATTGCTGAAATATGAGTTTAATTTTATAGTTTAGAGAAACTAGTAAAGAATAATAAAT
Organism: Torreya grandis; assembly: GCA_037957365.1. Lineage (NCBI taxonomy): Eukaryota > Viridiplantae > Streptophyta > Pinopsida > Cupressales > Taxaceae > Torreya > Torreya grandis. The sequence goes on from JARHVA010001608.1 coordinate 862,842, forward strand.
AATTTAATTATGTCTTGAGATTATAAAACTTTTTCTAATCTAAGATTGGTTTTAATAAGGATTGTACATGTAGGGTGAAACACTGAATTATTGAGATATAATCATGCTTGCACTTAAAAAACATTAATTTCCTGGGACAAAGTTTACAACCAAATATGATTGTCTAAAGATCAAACACTTGACCAAATCCAAAAACTTAGCTAACATACTTCCCAACCTTTGCTAAAAATTCAAAATGACTTAAAAAATATAAAAATAAGAACCTTATTTCAAAATTCAAGAGCTTTCTAAACAAAGGTGATTCTGGTAATCTCCACTAAGGTAATATATGCTTGGTTGGTAGTGAAATAATTCCTTGAGTCAAGATAAAGGTATCTTTATTAGGGCTATGGATTCTTGACTAGCAACAGAGTAATACCTAAGACTTCCCTAAGCTAAAATATGGCTCTTAGTGAATATCCAAACATGATAAAAGTCAATATTAATGGTTAAAGTCATGAACCTATAATTTTTTCTATATATTCTATGAAAATTAGTAAGTGGAATCAAATCACACACATAGCATGGCTATTTCTTGATGTTATATCCTAATTTTGCATGTGTAAGATTTGTTTTAACCATGAACTGGTCTTAATAATGGTGTCTAATCAAATGGAATAAGTATATTAATTATTAGTATAAATTAGAGTCTCTAAATTCTAACATATTTCTATATTCCCCCAAAAGTTTCCATTTTTGAGGTCAAAATGCCCCAATTTTTAAAAAATGGGGACCCTTGTCTTAAATTATGCAAATTTGTACCCTAAATTTGAAAATTCATCTAATCATAGTACCATTAGAGTGATTTTCACTTTATCTTCATTTGAAGATCATCAACACCTCATTTGGTTGGCATATTTATTCATGATTTTGATTTAATATTGCATAAAGTTTCTAACATTTGATCTTTATGTTTTAGGTCATAGCTCCAATGGAGTCCATGTGCAATGAACAATGTCTAGGTTTTAGGATTTAATAATGATTTGATTTTTTTACTAGCCTTTGCTCTATTTAAATAAAGTTGAATTCATATGTGATTAGCTTAAAACTCTAACTCTAATTTCCCTATCTCATGCCCTTTGAATTGAATTTAAATTTGGTAGTAAAAGTTTTCATAGGAACACTTTAATGTGACTTAGTTCTAGTTTATCTTAAGGTCCTAGTCATGTTTATTAACATGACCAAGACCTTAGTCTAATATATTTATCCTAAGTTCTTCATGTCTTGAGTCCCCTTTGTTCCATTTATCTTATCATGGTCTAACTAAATGTGGGTTCCCTTTTATTATGTCATGGACTTAGTTCTATTTTTATCCTAAGGTTTAGTCATGTTTATTAACATGACCAAACCTTAGTCTAATTTTTTTATGTTTGGTCTCTTTATTTTACTAAGCCCCCTTAGTCTCTTTTATTTCTACATGGTCCAACTAACCACCAGGACCTTTTTTTATGTCTATAGACTTAGCCTAAAAAATCCTTGTCCCTAAGAATTTATGCCATGTCTTGATATTATGTACATGGTCCCCTTTATTATGTTTCTAACTTAGCTTAAGAATTTATCCTAAAGCTTTATTTGTATTTATTAATATGAATAAAAACATTAGTCTAAGACTTTAGCTTAAATTTTATGTTCCCTGAGCACTGACTTAAACATCATTTTTATCCATAAGATCAATTATCCATGTTGCTCAAATGAATGAGATCAATAGTGTAGGTTTAAAGTTGAAAGGTCAAAGACCATGACCTTAAGTTAAATATCGAGCATCCTCATGAGATTAATGATACATGTTTGCTCAAGCTAGATTGGTGTAATGATTTATATCAATTAAAAACATCAATAGAGCCCTAGGACAAGTGAGAACATGACAAGTGTCACAATCTCAACCAAATAACACTTAACAACCAATGAAATTTGACCTTACAGATCATGATCTAATAGAGTGTGTTTGATCAAACAAGGAGGATCAAATGATGTGAGATGATTGTTAAAAAGTCAAGAAAATGTGGAGATGACATATGGCATAGCTATGAGCCACTAAATTAAATCTTGAACATCTTTTCTAGATATATGGTCTATGGATGAGAGTACACATTCAAATCAATGATCTATAGAACCAGAGGTACAATTGAGTAGATTAAGACCAATGGAGTGTGACTGATCCATACAATAATTATTAATGACATGTAGTAAACATTGAAAATTCAAGGCAAATGTAGAACTGAAAAGTGTCATAACCATGGGGAATGTAGCAAGCAGCCAATGGCATTGAAGTTCTTAAATTAAGATCAATGGTTCACATTGATTAGTGCAAGGATGATCCAATGGTGAAAAATCAAGAAAGAATTTTTTAAAAGGTAATGGCCATTTTTAAAATATTAATGAGATAAATTCCACATAAATTCCACATGGATGACATAGAGATTCCATGATTGAGCCACATAAGAAAGACTAGTTAGTTCAAAAGATCTTATAGACCCGAGAAATATAAGGGCATAAACACGTAGTCTAATTGGGATCTAAGTAATGAAGCTTGTACAATTTTAGGTAGCTACCACAATTAGAGAATTTTAAAAACCTTAAAAAATCCATAAGCACATATAGGATCCCTATTTTAGTCATATTCACATAATAAAGCCAAAGAAGTTGAATTATTACCTATGTAAGAGAATTCAACCCAGAAGCTAAAATATAGTCTACTAGTGAGAAATTTAATAGAATTCACAACCATGGGTAGATCATAAAGATGTTCTTAGTAAATATATGTAAATTTACATAATATGATATAATAATAAAGAGATTAGTCATCTAATGGTAGAATTTAAAGGATAAAATGAAAGATTTGACCAACATCTTGATGGAAAATCAAATCCCTGGTCTCAAAACCATTATCTTAGGTATTTTGAAACATGATTATGGGACTACTTGTATAAAAAATCAAAAGCATGAACATAGAGTCTAGGAACTTGAAAATTCTTCTTGAGGATGACAAACAACTACAAAGTGAGATGGAACACTTGTTTGGGACCATGATCACCAAGCCAACTCCATTCATCTCCATAGTCCTCTTCATTGATAAAGATTTTTTTATGCTTATAATTGCCTCACAAGTGATATCAGTGTTGAAGAACACTTCTCATTTTAGAATTCTAGGAATCCATGGAATGAGTTATAGTTTGTGACAATTTTGGATTGTTTATGGTGAAATAGAAGTAGAGTATGTAAGAGCTATCTACAATATTTATTTGATTTGGTAGTTGGGAACCACCTTGGTTCTATACCTTTGGTTTTTGGTGATGTGAATTTTGGTACCTTAGGGATTTCAATCCTAGTACCACTTGAAACCCTAGGGTCATCCATTCTTTTTCCACTTTCCTTGGCAACTTCAATAATTATTCTTTCCTCCTACTCCTTCATGAGCTCTCTGATCCATAGTTTGATGTCATCATAGATGCCAATATTCATGGTACTAGTGAGTTCCCATGAGTGGGAATTGGATGGAAACTTTTGAAGTTTCCCATATATAAACTAGTCAGGGATGGTTGGCCCATGAATTGGGAATTCATCACTAAATAGGTTGATCTCACTGGTTGGGTGAGTCAACACTATTATGGGTCTCTTGGAGGGCCTGGTGAAAATGGTCAATTTTAAATCCATTTTATTTTGTGGAGGTTGGATGGGGACCAAGTCTAAAGCTATTTCTTTCCCCTTTTCAGTCTCAATTCTCTTGGGTTCTTTTGTATGTGTTTTAGCTAGAGTTTCCTTAGCCTCTCCTGATTATATATATGGCCCTTCATCTAGATAATCCTCCTCTTCTAAACCATGTGCCTCTAATATAAACTTAACCCCATCTTCTAGAGTCTCTCCTAGTTCAAAATTTATCATATCTAGGTGTTCTACTGGAGAAGGTGGCCTTTGATATGGGGCTGAAGATGAGGGGCCTTCTCTTGGTCTCTCTTCCAACTTCCTCTCTTATATTTGTACCTATGTTTGAGGAGGTTCATCTTGGGATAATCTTGGTGGATCCTTTGATGAAGAATGTATGAAATGATATTACAAAGGGTTTATCTTCCATATGACTTTTATAGGTTTACTCTCATTGATTAACCTATGTTGAATATTGGGATTGCATTGCTTGAGTTTGGCTAAGACTTCCTCAAATGTGTTGACCTTGGTGTAAATATGGTCATATACTTCAATTTGATATGTGTAGACTAGCTTGTGTAGTTTCCTATCTTTTAGGTGTTTAACTACCATATTATTTAGGTCTTACATCATTGGTTCATCCATTTGGAAGATGAAATCTTCTCTATGCCTAGCCATTACATCAACCTACTTCTAATCACACAATATAGTATTATCAATTAGGAGTGAGAATGGGTGCAAGGGACATTTATTATCTTATTTACACACTCCATCTACTCCATTAAGGATTTTAAAATCTATCTCTTACTCATCTAATTTGTTTGGCACATAATCTAGGAGTTTATAGGGAGGGTTTATGATCCCTTCAATTCCTATGACTATGCAGTCTAGGTAGTACCTACATCCCCCATCATTTCTATATACTTATTAGTAAGAGGGTGCACCCTATGCATGGGGGACCCTATGATGACCTAGACCAAATTGGGGTAAATGTAGTCATAGATAAACTGCATGTGATTCTTGTACTAAAAAATGTGAATCTTCGAGTAGTGGTGGGAGATGGTTATCTTTCTTGTTGATGACCAATTTTTTATACCAGGGATGTGGATGGAGGGCATTAGTTCATTTAGTAAATAATACATCATGGTGAATTTCTTTTTGGTCTTCCTGTTGATGGCATTGAATTGCCTTCCCAGGTGAACACTGATCAATTCTCCAATTGGTGGAGTAAGCTCTTCTTCAATCATGAAATATACATAGGAAACCTAACTAGGGTTAACATAGGTTGTAGTGGTAGCTCCTAAGGCTCTATTCAATAGGGTCATAATCATCCTAATTCCCTTCATGAATTAAGTGATGGGGATATTTCCATTTTAGTTTCAGAATATATGGGAGCCTTGATTCAACTAAGGCCTCAAAATATCATATAAATTATGCTTTATGGTCCATTATTTTATGGAAGGGAGATATATATGGGTCCTAAGTAGTTTATAATAACCATCAAAAGCTATTAGGGAAATTTAGGCTACTCTTTTGGATGCACCCTCCTAATTATCTAATCACCATCAATTCTACAATCAACAAAGATAAGAGATAAGACATCTATATAGTGAAGTACCTTTGGTTTTACTACCACCTAGTGGATACCGGTCATATGGATGGTGACTAAGTCATCATACTTATTTTGACTATAGAAATTATCCATTCTCTTACGGTTAGGGGTTTTATTTCATCTGTGGCGAAGAAGAGATCTGACCAATTATTTATTCCATTATTGAGGCACCTACATCTAATTCCATGTCTTTAAAGATTCTACCTTCAGTAACTATGGACAAGTTTAATTATACCTCCTCCCTCCATTGTTGTCTACTAGCTACCATGGATCCTTTCATCTTTGGTTATTGCCTACTTGATGAATTCATGAGGTCTAAGACTAGCTCTTTTTCTCAAGATGCAATTGTGCTTCAATTTAGTCATGAATTTAGGGCTTTATGTGCTCTATTAGGGCTTCTTAGAGCTTTAATGGTGAGGGTGACCAACATCATAAATTTTTTCATGCCTTAGATCTGATGGATGGCTTCACTTATGCAAATTTTATCTTTTTGGCTGCATTAAATCTTTAGATTTATTGTTTAGTGCTTATGTGGTGCCTTCATGGCATATACATGGCCTTTTTCATGGCATTTTCATAAATGACTTTTGAGAACTAGCTATTACCTTTCAAATTCTATATTTGTTCTCATGTCATTAGATTAGGATCTCCAAATGAGCATAAGACATTAATTTTGATTTAAACCACTGTTATTGATTGGTTCTTTAAATTTTGGCTCTTTTGATCATGTCACATGGTGCATTTTCATGGATTTTGGGAGTGACTTTGATGTTTAGCAGTAAAATAAGCACAGTTCCTCCATGTGTCAAGCTTTGAAACCTTTAGGCTTTGGTTGAAAAATTGCCTTTGTTTTGCACCATTAGATTGAGATATCTAATTAAGTGCACTATATTGGATCTTGTGAGGTGTACATTATCTAATTAGTCTCAAGGTCTCAATGAAAAAATTAAGTCTAAATTAATTCTTAAGTTTATTTATGATAACAAAAATTAATAAACTTAGGTTAAGGTATTTTATGCTAAGTTTTTTAAACCAATATATTAAGGGTCCTTTTTGGAAGGTTTAATTATACCCCTTTTACTTAGGCTTAAAATTTAGATGAGGTTAATTTTGACAGTCTCACTAATATCAAAGACATTTTTACATACATCAATGATGTGAGAAAGAATGTCAAATTCAATCTCATAAAATTCCCATGGTTGAATGGTGAGATGCCATGTGGTATATTCGTGGGGGCTCCCAATATCTCAAACTTTGATGCACTCCATCAGATCAAAACTCATGATGAAGTGAGAGTCATTTGATGATGATCCACGTAGCTACTTGTGATTGGATTTATAGGTTGTCATTAAGGCTTAAGTTTTGGTCTTGCATAGGTTTAGGTTTTAGCCTAAGGTCACATTGTGTTGAAAAACACAATAAGTTAGGTTAAAATTATGTCTTTAGTATATTTGTCCATGCAAGGGCTTATTTGACTAGAGAATACCCATTATTAGATCAAGGCAAGTGATGCAGTGAGGTCCATTAGATTGGGATCCATGTGCTCATTTATTATTAGTTCTTACAAGATGCACATTGAGTTAACTTTAAGCTTGTGAACACTTTTGATCAAACCTTAAGTTGAAGCATACAAAAATAATTCATAAAGTCAAGGTTCAAAGTGGGCCTACTTTATGATGTCTATGCCATGTGGTAGTCTCGTGGAAGCCTTCAATATTTGCTTATAATATGTATATGATTTTCTCCATTTTATCAAATTAAGTGATGGAGCGAGGATCACTGATTATGATCTAATTATTTGCATCTCATTGTTGACCATCTAGGTGGGTCTCATTGATTAGCATCAACTTGCACAATTAGATCAAGGATCATGATGTATCAAGAGCCATAAATCATGATCAAGGAGCTTTAGGCAAATTGGCTTGAGTATTAGAGACCCATTTTGTCTTCATGCCATTGGATTAAAGTTTTTGATGGAGCAAGGATTATTATATATACAAAGAATTCCATATTTTAATGTGACAATTTGGTGGTAAATAAAACATAGGCTAAATCATTAAGGCTAAGGTCTCAAGGTGTTAATAAACATGTTAGGACCTTAGAATTAAAGTATTAGGTGGGTCTTCAATTATGGGATCATGCTAAGAAATATAGGAATTAGGTAGGGGAAAGATAAAGTAACTTAGCTCAAATTGAGGCTTATTCATGTTGAGAAACACAACTAAGTCTTAATATGAAAGAGGATATGAGGTTAGAAAGTATTTAAAATTTCACGCCAAAAGGTTTTCTAGCCTTAGTTTGAATTATTAATTTTAAGGCTTAGTCTTAGGGTTGTGATCTATTCTCTAGGATTGATAAACCCAAGGTTAGAAAGGATTGGTTGGGTTTACTTATGCATTTATAATATTTTATTACTATGAATGAGCTTCTAGATCCTATATTTCACCCCAAAAAGACAAGCATTAACAATGTTAGTTTATTGAGCATAACCATGATCAAGGATGAAGAGATTCATTCTTATAGGTGGATAATCTTCAAATTCTAATAAAAATGACTTGGCAAGGCCAATCCAGGGTATAGAGATTTAGAGCATTCAAAATGGTCCCTATTTTTGAAAGGAAAAAAATGGGGATATATTGGCCCCAACAAATGGTGACTCATAGGGGAAACATATAAATATGTTAGAACCCAAGGACTCTGGTTTAGACTTATACACAAGTACTTTATCTCATTCGACCTATATCACTATCAAGATCAATTCATGGTTGAAATAAGCTTTACATGTGAATAATTTTAAATTTGAATGTTAAAACAAAGAAATGCCTTGTGTGTTTTGATTCCACTTACTATTTGTAATTAGATTTTAAGGAACAACATCCAAGTTTCATACTTTTGACAATTAACATTGACTTGGAACACATTTAGATATTTATTAGGAATAGTTGTTCTTACTTTAGGAGAGGCTTGGGCATTTCTCTACTACCAACTAAGCATCCATATCCCTGATAGAGATGCCTTTGGATCCACTCAAGGTCTTGCTCCACTACCAGTCAAGAATCCATATCCCTAGTGGAGGTTACCAAAATAAACTTTTCTTTAATATCTTTTGATTTTAAAATAAGTCCCTTTGTTGTTTTTATAGGTATTTTAGTAAAGGTTGGGAACCAAGATACCTAGGTTTTAAGTATTTGGTTAGATGTTTGATCTTGAGGTAATCACCTATAGTTGCAACCTTTATCCTAGACAAGGATGTGTTTTAAGTGAAAGCATGAGTGTGTCTCAACAATCTAAATCCTCCATTATACACATGTGATTCTTCATAAAACCAAACTTTGATCAATAAAATGCTTAGTTTCTTATGATATAACTAGCCTCTATACCATTCTAAGCTAGTGCCTCTAGACTATAACATTATGCTTTGTTACAACCTTATGTTCACTTTTGTAGGGTTCATATTCACAATTCTAAGTCACTATAATTTTAAGAAATCTACGAAAATTTTGAGAAGGGACTATCTAAAAGACTTTTTTAAGCTAAAGAACATAACCACAAAGAAAATAAACACACAACATAAAGAAAACAAACAACAAAAAGAAAACAAATATATACAAGCAAAATAGGAAGGCAAAACAAGAAAGGAAACTAACTAACCTACACACTCTAATCTTAATCAGTCTTACAGATATTATTCCATGAATAATCTTAGTGGAGAAGCAACAAAATAGTGCATGAGGTATTTCCCATTGGTAGGCAAGGTGAATTATTCTCCTTGAAAATCCTTTAGTTTGAAGGTGTTATTCCCAAGTGTTTTAACAATTTGATATGGGCCAATCCACAAAGGTGTGAATTTTCCATGTTTACCTTTAGGTTCTGATGCCTTGTCCCAAAAGAGGACTAGGTCTCCTTGTATAAATACTTTCACTTTAAATCTCTTGTCAAATGATCTTGTCATAGTGGTTTGATGTCTACTAAAATCTATAAATGATCTTTCTCTACCATCCTCCATCTAAATAATTTCTAATAGTTTAGAACTATCAATTCCTTGGCTTTCCTCCATGTATTCTAGCATGAATGTGAATTTAGGTAGTTTGAGGGTGATGGTAAAGATGGGTTCTTAAACATACACCAAAAAAAATGCTAAAGCTTTGAATGTCTAATTAATCCTGATTCTATTTGCCCATAAGGCATACTTGAGGAGTTTATGTCATGTCTTGGGTTCATCTATAATAGACTTTTTGATGGATTTCATCAGGTTGTTGTTATTGGATTCAAAGATTCCATTTCCTTGGGGGTAGTGGTTAGAAGAAAACTTCAAAGAGATGCCATTGTCATAAGCCCATTTAGTCATTTATATGGATATAAATACAAATCCATTATCAAATACTAAGGAAATTAGGGTTCCAAATTTGGTACAAATGTTTCCTCTAATAAATTGATCACTTCCTCTAGCCTACATTGTTTGGTGGCAATAATCGATAGCAGTCAAGATATATTTTTGACCTTTAGAAGAATTAGGGTTGATTACCCCTACAAAGACTAACCCCCATTGAGCAAAGGGTTTATCAATCATGACAAGTTGAAAAGGCATGGCTTCCTTTAGCTCTTTAGTACTAAATATTTGGCATGAATGACACTCTATCACATGTTTGTGAGCATCTTGGAAAATGGTAGGCCAATAATACCCAGCCTTATGGATATTATGAGTTGTGTTCTTCCTAATGGAAGTCCACTGCCTAATGTTTCATGAAATGTACTCATGATCTAGCTAGATTCTTCTTTAGATACACATATTAAGTAGATCCCTTCAAAATTCTTTCTATACAAGACTCCATCTTTGATTAGGTAACGGGCTGATTTGAGCCTTAAGGCTCTTTTCTATTCTCTAGTGAGTCTTAGAGGCCAAGTACCATTGATAAGTAGGTGAATTAGGGATTCATACCATTCATTTGGTTGGAAGTCTCATTGTTTATCTTGTGTGAAGTACAACTTAGGACTAGTGTTGGAAATCATTTGGGTCAGGGCTTGACATCTTACTAATTTGACAGTCTTCATTTCTATGTCATATTCCTTTAACACTGACATCTATTTACCTCTACATTCACCTAATTTATTCTAACATAACATGAGGTTTTTGGTAGGGTCTAGTAAGATATCATGTATTTTGTTATAAGGATGTAATGTCTAAATTTATTTATAGCCTTCACAAGTGCATAAACTTGCTTTTCAATTAGAGAATAGTTCAACTCTATATTTTTGAAATTGTTACTCATAAAGGCTATAGGGTGATCACTCCCATAAAATTTTTGGGTTAAAACTATAGCCATTGTGTGGTCTGAAGCAAATAAATATAAATAAAAGTCCTTTGAGAATTTTGGACTTATCAACACTGGGGCCTGGCTAATTGATTTTTTGATGTCACTAAATGCTTTCTTAGACTCTTCATTCTAGGTAATTTTAGCATCCTTCTTGAGCATGTCATTAAATGGTTTAAAAATATCAACAGACCTTGAGATGAATTTAATTATAAATTTCATCTTAACAAAGAATGACTTTAGCTCCTTCTGACTATTTAGAAGCTCTATTTTTCAAATGGCTTCCACCCTTTCAAGATCTATGGAGATCCCATCCTTAGTGATAACATGCCCTAATAGTTTCCCTTCAATAACACAAAAGATGCTCTTTTGTGTTTAAGGGAGATGTCATACCTTCTACACCTCTCAAACACTTGCTGCAGGTGTATGAAATGATCTTCTCTATTTTTGGAGAATATTGTTAGATCATCCATGTATATGATGATGCATTTGCTAACTAGGCCTTGAAAAGCATGGTCCATGGCTCTTTCAAAGTTTTTTCCTACATTAATTTATCTAAAGGTCATTATCTTGTAAGAAAAGGTTCCCCATTTAGTAGTAAAGGATATTTTTATTCTGTCCTCTTTATCAACAAGCACTTGGTTATATCCCAAAAAGCCATCCAAGAAAGACATCATGGCTAATCTTGAAATGACTTATATGACTTGGTCTAGAGAAGGCAAGGGATAATTTTTTTTCTTTGATTCTTTGTTTATATTTATAAAGTCAATACACAATATGATTTCTCCATTCTTTTTTATAAATGGAACTAAGTCGGCAACCCAAGTGGAATTTTGGATAGAAAACACAATCCTTACATCCATCAGCTTCTTGACTTCCTTAAAGATCATGGGTTTTAAGATAGGATTGACAAGCCTTTGCTTCCACTTGAAGGGTTTACAATTCTCTTTGAGGGGTATGGTATGAGTCATAACCCTTGGATAAAATATTTTTAGATCTTCATAGGACCAAACAATTACATCTTTGTGTCTTATGAGTAGTTCTCTAGATTTTTTATTTTCCATTTTGGTGTAGGCCTTCCCTATATTAACTTGTTGAGGTTGATCCTATGGTCCAAGATTTAATACATGATAATCCTTCTAAATTGCATTGGGTACCTTAGGGGTTTTAGTGAGTTTGTTATGGTCAAATAACCTTTCTAATGAGATCATCTATTTGGGTATATTTTTATCATTCAATTGGATGATTTTACCATTGAGTTCCCTTTCAGAGGAATTTTCATTAGCTTCATCAATGATGTGAGCTTCAAATGCTCCTGAGTTAGTCAAGAAATATAGAATTTGTTGATCATCATTGAATACTTGAGAATGGTTCACATTGTCTAGGACTGAGGGGCAGGGTACTAACTTAATGCTAAAATTAGGAGAATCTTGGTTGGGCATGAGATTGGCTGTAGTAGAATCCAACTCATCAATAGCTTTATTTTCTTCCTTAGGGATAGATAGGATGTTAAATGCATTAAAATATTTGATTAAATCCTAGAACCTAAAATTATACCTTTTAAGGTAAGACAAATTTCATTGGTATGTTATCCTCACTTGGTTGACTAAAAGTCTAGAGTCTCCATAGACAAGAATTTCTTTGAATTTGAGTTTAATAGAAAACTATAATCCTAGGATGAGAGCTTCATACTCAACCAAGTTATTAGTGCATGGGACATATATCATATAGGATACATGATAATGCTTCCCAGTAGGATCTATCAGGATAATACCAACCCCTAATCCTAATTTGTATCTAGTGTCATCAACTTATAATTTTCATAGACCAAGTACAAGAGGAGCATCTTTGGAACCAACTTCTTTTATAGTTTCTAAATTGAATACTCCTAAATTAGAATCAAGGAAGTTCACCTTTTCATTAACAACATTATATTTTGTTATCATGTACTTCATCCTTGGTTCCCTTTCCACCCTTATCTAATTTAGAACACCTTTTCAAGGTAGACACAAGTGTGAGTAGTCAATAGAAATGTATCCATTTAAGGCATTAGTCCATTATCTACTCAAGAGCAACCCATAAGCACTAATAATGTCCACTACTTGAATTTCAATGAATTATTACACCCTTGGTTCATTAGTTAAATGCATATGTATGTTTAATAATTCCCCAATGACTTTGAATCTTGATTTATCTAGCTACATGACCACCCTATCAAAATTGATTGGGGTCAAACCAAGTTGTTCACATATCCCTATAGGCATGATGTTGGTCAAATATCTAGATTCCAAAAGGTAGTTATAAACATTCTTTCCAAATATCTTGACTATGATCAGGAAGGGTGGGGATTTTTATTTAGTCTCTTGCATGGTCACATTTGCACTATCATTTTAGGTGGCTTCCTAGGTTTCTTAGAAAATGATTATAAGAGTAAGTCCCTTTGATTTGTAATCTAAGTAAACTCAAGCAAAGTGATGTTTTCTTTGATTTTATTCATGTCCTCCACAATGTTATAACTAGTACTACATGAAGACTCAATATTAGGTTTGGAAGAGCTCCCTTTAGGTGGTTCAGGATCATTCCTTGAAGTGGTATTTGGAGGGGTCCCATAATTGTTAGGAGAAGTTGAAGTAGTAAATGGATATTTTTATTCTCTATTTATTAGGGGGTATGTTTTTAAGAATTGTTGAAAAGCTTGGATATCCTCAAGAATATTTTTATGCTCATTATCCTCTTGGAAAGGGAATTGGAATGTCTCTACCATGTGTACTTGGTCAAATTATTTGGATCCAAAAGTGATTTCAGCACTATCTCTGTTTGGGACCACTTCAATAATGTCCATCTCTTCTTAAAAGGCTTCAAAGACTTTTCAAAACTCAATGCAATCAATCTCACCATGTCTATCTATATCATGCAATCTATAGTAGTCAGGTAAGGCAATATCAGTGAGATTGATATCCATGGTCCTTTTACTAGAGGATGGCTCATTGGCTTATTATTGTTGTAGAAGATATCATTATGAAATCTATTTATAGGTATGTTGAACTTTTGAAAAGTAAAGTTCCTTACAAAATTTTCCCCAACATTACCAACCTATTTTTATAATTGGAGGAAATTTGTGCTGAGCTTTTGGACCATTTTTAATATAGATTTATTCTCATTCTTTGGGGTCTCATAATTTTGGACCTATCTATTACTAGTACCATTGATTGGTACTAAAGCCTTTTGGCCATTAGTGTGTGATCCATTGATGACCCAAGAAACCTAGGTTCTAATTAGGAGCAACATGACTAGTAAGTAGTACATTCAAAGTAGGTAGTTGGGTCAAGGTTAGGACATTCTAGTTATTATTTGGGAAAAGGTCTAATGTAGGTATTTGAGGATTGACATTGGGGATAGAATAATCCATCTTCCCTTGGGGCTAAATTTGATCACTGATAACCATATCTTCAGAATAAGCTTAGGCTAATGTGTTAATAATGGGGAGAGTCTTTTTCAAAAACATAGAAGTCTTAGGATCTATCACATAATTATAAACTTCTAGAGCTAGGGATTCATTAGGTCTGTAAAGTTCCATGGTTTTACTAAACATATTTTAGAACTTGGCATTGAAGGATCTTATAGGCTCATTGGCATCCCTTTTAATGGTTCTGAACTGGTGATAGGTGACACAAGGTATAATGATATTACCAATTTGATCAATCAAAATAGTGTCAAAATCATTCCATGATGTAATGCAATAATTAGGAAAATTTAGGAACCATTCATATGTAGCATCCTTGAATGTTAATGGAAACAACCTACATGCTACATTTTTGTGGATGATGTTTAATAATATTAAAGCAACTTTAAATGACTTAATATGTTATTCGATAGTTACAACCCCAGTTGGAATAAATATTGGCAAATATTCTCAAAATTATGTGTTAAGTCATGAACCACACCTAGTACATTAATGGGGGAACTTCTAAGCTAAGCCATGTCTAGGTGAAGATTAAATGCAAGAGTACCTTATAGAGGTGAAGCTAGTAAAGATTTAGAAATCCTTCACCTTCCTTTATCTCACTTGGCTCTCTTATGGATTTCCAACTCAAGAAAGGGTTTTTTTGTCTTTGAATGTGATCTAGTTTGGATCTTTGGAAATTATACTTTGAAGATTAAGGATCTTGTTTGAAATATAGTGTGTTAACTTAGTTTTCACAAAAAATAATAATAAATCTACACAATAAGATTATTTTGTAAAGATTTACTTAAGATAGACAAAGGATGTTGATATTTAACTAAATTAGTTCAAAAAGGTGTTAAATCATGCAAATATGGTCAAATCTGTAACCTAATGTTCAAATAAACTCAAAATTTGTAAGAAATATGTCAATATTTGAACAAAAAAAGCCATCCTAACCTTAAAGACTACAAATTCTTAAGTCTAAAGCCATTCTTATTAGAATTTAACCATTCACTTATAGAGAACTATGATCAGAGCAAAGGGGCTTACACTTTAGAATGGAGAATTACTCAAAGGAGTAAAGAATCCATCAATCTTAGAAAAATAATACCAAAAATCAATAAAGAGGCACTCCTTCTAGCACCAGTAGAGCTCATACCTATTGATGATTCTAATTGACTCATAGGTGATCTCAATGTTCAAATACACTTCTCATTTTAGGATTTTGGGAATCCATGGCATGAGTTATAGTTTGTGACAATTTTGGATTATTTATGGTGGAATAGAAGCAGAGTATGTAAGATATATCCATAATATTTATTATATTTGGTGGTTGGGAACCACCTTAGTTCTATACCTTTATTGTTTGGTGATGTTAATTTTTGTACCTTGAGGATTTCAATCCTAGTACCACTTGACACCTCAAGGTCATCCATTCTTTTGCCACTTTCCTTGGTAGCTTCAACAATTCTTCTCTCCTCCTACTCCTTCATGAGATCTCTGATCCATGGTTTGATGTTATCATGGATTTCAATGTTCATGGTACTAGTGACTAACCATGAGTGGGACTTAGATGGAACCTTTTAAAGTTTCTTATAAATAAATCAGTCAAGCATGGCTAGCCCATGATTTGGGAATTCAACACTAAATAAGTTGATCTTACTAGTTGGGTGAGTCAACTCTATCTTGGGTCTTTTGGAAGTCCTAGTGACAATGGCCAATTCTACTTCACTTTTCTTCTATGGATGTGGGATGGGGACCAAGTCTAAAGTTATTCCTTTCACCTTTTTAGTCTCAATTCCATTGGGTTCTTTTGCCTATGCTTCAATTAAAGTTTCCTCAACCTCCCCTACTTATATTTGTGTCTCTTTATCTAGCTCATCCTCCTCCTCTAAACCATTTGACTCTAATATAACCTTGATGACATCTTCTAGAGTCTCTCCTAGTTCCAAAGCTATCATATCTAGGTTTTCTACTAGAGAAGGTGGCCTTTGATATGGGGCTAAAGATCAGGGGCCTTCTCTTAGTCTTTCTTCCAACTTCCTCTATTTTGTTTGCACCTATGTTTGAGGAGGTTCATCTTGGGATAATCTTGGTGAATCCCTTGATGAATAAGGTATAAAATTATATTTCAAAGTGTTTAGCTATCATATGAACTTAGTAGGTTTTCTCTCATTCATTAGCCTATGTTAAAGCTTGGCATTGCATTGGTTGAGTCTGGCTAAGAATTCTTAAAATGTGTTGACCTTGGTGTAAATGTGGTCATATACTTCAAGATGATGTGTGTATATTAGCTTGGGTAGTTTCTTATCTTTGAGGTGGGGAACTACCACATTATTTGACTCCCACATCCTTGGTTCACTCATCTAGAAGATGAAAGTTTCTTTGTGCCTGGCCATTACATCAACCTGCTTCCAATCATGTAGTATAATATTACCAATTAAGAGTGGGAAGGGGTGCAGGGTGTTGTTCCCAAAATGAGCTTCGCTCACTTTGCAAACGACCCCCTACGAAACTTGTCAGTTTCGTCTTGCCTTGTCTTTTTCTGCAAGGGCGGCGAAAATCACCGCCCCTGCACTTTTTCTACAAGGGCAGCAAAAATCGCCGCCCCTGCACTTTTTTTGCAAGGGCGGCGAAAATCGCCGCCCCTGCACTTCATCGTTTTCCATGCAAGGCATTAATGGCCCTGCGCGGCGGGTGGTTGGGGTTGGTTTTTCAACCTTTATAAACCGTTTTGGGCCTCATTTCTTCTCACTACCTCCTCCTCTCCCCCTACCTCTTGCACCTGAGCGCTCCAAGTGACTTTGCGACGTACCAACTCGCGGATCTGACTTTGTGGCGCGCGCGTCTTCCAGGTAGGGTTTGTTTTTAAGTTTCGTTTTTATTTTTTGTATGTTTTTGCCTTTTCTTCCCCGCGGCCTCGAAATGGTGGCATTTCCTTGCCGCCGTTCCGCCCCTGCTTTCCTCAAGCAAGGACGGCATTTCCTTGCCGTTGTTCTCTCTTTTTGCATGGGCGACGATTTTCGCCGCCCCTGCTCTCTTCTTGCAAGGGCGGCGATTTTCGCCGCCCCTGCTCTCTTCTTGCATGGGCGGTGATTTTCGCCGCCCCTGCTCTCTTCTTGCAAGGGCGGCAATTTTCGCCGCCCCTGCTCTCTTCTTGCAAGGGCGGCGATTTTCGCCACCCTTGCTCTTTTCCTTCTTTTTTCAACTCCCAGATTTTTTTTTTCGGGGTTGTCCTTTTCGAGCTTTTTCTTCCTTGTTTTCCGTCTCTTTGCCCATCCTGACCTATTTAAGTGACCTCCTATAGCCCTTGTCACTTGAATTGCTCTCCCCGTCTCTCACTCTCCTTTCGACTATGGCTGCAGCTCCTTCAGCAAGCTCCTGCACGCCTGCCCCCGTTCAAACGAGATCATCCCCCATGACGGAAGCATCTCCTTCAAAGGCGAAGAAGATGAAATATAGATACCAGGGCGTCTTCCCGCTCACAGCGATCACCTCGAATGTTGACGACATTCGAGACACTGAGATCGACCACGTAGATATGGCCGAATTCCTGGTATGAACCAAAGCGACCAATCCCAGCACTGGGATAATGAGGATTATCGAGAGTAACATCCACCTGGTGGCCGCCTTCCCAGTAGCAGCTCATCATGTAGAATTCATGCTTCAATGCGTGCACTTCTACGACAAAGAGACCAGATCAATCTCAGACGCCAGTGGCAGCATGATCATTCGGTTGGACCCCAAATTTATCGACAAAGTCTTTTTATGTCCACCAGCCACTGAAGTGACCCAAATTGACTTCGAGAATGCGCAGAGGGAGTATGACAAAGACCCCGAGAGGGCAAAGAGGGTCATAAACCATAAGTGGTTAAAAACCCCAAGGACCGGCCTATCCAGATGGCTGAAAAGCTTCCCCAGAAGCGACTTCATTGAAGAAGTTGGTGACTTAATCACCCTTCTCAGCAGAGTACGGGGCCTCCCGTCTTCTTCACAATTCCATGAATGGATGTATCCGTTCATAAAGATCATTCTGCAAGGCAAACAGGTCATCTTTTGGGGAGAACAGATCAGCAACGCTATTCACGAGCAGCTGACTAGGGTACAAACCTCCTTCAAATTCTACATGACCTCGTACCTGGTCTACATAGCTGCTGCCATGCGATCTTTCCTGGGCCTAACCACAGAGGGGGATAGGAAGACCACCCCGGTCTATTCATACTATCCGCAGCTGACACTTCAAGGATCGACACGTCATTTCAGGTGAGTGAATGATGCATTCTTTGCCGTATTTCTATGTCTCTTCGGTCCTCAACTGGAGCAGAAGAGAATGTCAGACGAGGCTTGGACAGTAGTGAACAGTTTTGGCTGCATGTTCCTCCAGTTCCCTACATTTTCTTATCTACGGGTGGGTTTCTTCCAAGGATACCCTTATATGCTCCCCAGATTCCCTTCAGACAGGTTGGTTCTAATGGAGCTTTGCCGACAACTGGCCATCGTACACTCAAAATAGATGGAGCTTAAGAGACCTGGTTTCAAGTTTCCTATCCAGATTGGCAGATTTTCCATTGCTACATCGACTAAAGCCAAGGTTATGGAAATAGAGATGCAGATGGTTACCATCAAACCTTTCAAAAGATGGGAAAAATTTGATTACAGAGGAGTCAGGGAGACGATTCGAAGGAAGACTCAGTTTCACGAGCCTATGATTGAGGACATCTGGGTAGATATAAGGACAGCCGAAGAGATAAGAAAGATGGACTATTGCCGCCTCACGCTAGATCAGATAGAGTACCTCGGGCTTGCAGAGATCCCTTCAGGATTGATTGACAATGGAAATATAGTGAACAGCAGATATCTGACAGAGGTCGCTGGTTCTCCTCTTCCTCTAATCAACTGGTCTCAAAAAGAGCTGACTTCTCTAAGGAAAAGATTCGAACCAGTATTGGCTAACACCAATAGTTGGTTGGCAGCAAATGGAATCACCCTAAAAGAATTCATTACAGGGTCAGAGGCCGAATATCAAGCAGAGATGAAGAGAAAGGCAGAAAGCTGAACCAAAAACAAAGACGACGTCCCTTCACCTTCTAGACCTCACAAGCCTAGGATTGTCTTTGTATCCAAGAAACCTAGGTCAGAACAAAAACCTGAGGCAACAGTCGAAGGAACCACAGAACGAAGTCCCAGGGTATAGGTAGCTCAACCGATGGGGTCAACAGAACAACTTTCAGAATGACCAGGTGTTGGGTCTCCAACCTCAACGGAACATGTGCAGCCGATCCAGGGCTCCTCTCCTCCTCATCAATCTCCTTCGGTGCCCACTTTCCCTATCTCTTCCATTAGCGTTCCATCTTCCGGTGCTGCTTCTCCTTCCAAGGTGGTTTTTGGTGATCCACAAGATCCTTCAGCAGGTTCCCCTCGCTCTTCTCCATCCATTCCAAGTTTATCATCTCCATCTTTCAACCTGCCACCAAGCCCGGTGCCTAATCCTGAATCAACAGTTGACACAGTCTCACCGGTCACTCCAACTACCACTACTGTCACCACCAGTAGCGTGGAGGCCGCTACCGTGACACCAGCAGAAGCAACTATTGTTACAACAGGCACTTCTCTCCCACCGTGGATGTCTGCTTTCACACCAAAGAGAAAGAAAAGGGCCATCTCCCCAGAAGAATTCGATTTTGGTAAGATTGTGCCGGCCAGAACAAAGGCTCCCAAGAAACCAAAGATCCTTTCCAAGTTGGTCGAGGAAAAGGGGCAGAAATTTCTGGAAATTGCCAAACCCCCACAGGACGCAACCCTTGAGGGTTTTGAAATGAGCAGTTATTCCTTTTCTCGTGTTGAACTAGGCAAGGTTACACACGAAGGTGCGAAGAGTGATCTTCAGTCAGCAATGGACATTATGGTCCAAAAATTTGACAAAGAAAAAGAGATGAAAGATTTTTATAAAGCCAAGGCTCAGCAGTTAACGGCAGTAATCAGAAGATTCACTACCCCACCTGAAGCAGCAACTCCAGAGGCCTTTTCAGTGGATGATTCAGTTATTCAGAAAGCTGAAAAGACTTATTTAAAGGGAAAAGTAATGGAGGAATATATTGACCGAATACACAATCAAGGAATCTCTCTGCTGTCTGAGGTTGCAAAAAGAACAGGGAAAATGAAGAGATTGAAGGCTCAAGTAGACAGTTTTGTTTCTCTCACCTCTCAAGAGATTAATGGCTTGGAGAAAGATCTCGGAAGATGGAAGGAAATGGAAGGTCTAAAAAAGAGTACCCTGATATCTATCAGAGTTATCCCCAACAAGGATTCATATGTTGAGATCAAAGAGACGATGATTTTTAGGATCCAGGTACTCAAAGATCTAATTGATGATCTCAAAGCTTTTAAAGAAGCTAGTGATAAAAGTGACCTGAGCTTGTTGAACAAATTAGAAGAGCTACCCTGCGACTTGACCTCTAAGGATCATCAGTTCCTTCCAGCAGATGAAATGATTCAGAATTTTGAAGGGATGATCCATAAGGATTTCAAAGGAGCGTCTTTCTCAATGACTTCAGTTGATAGCATTCTAGATGCTCAGTTGACTCTGGAAAATTTAAGATCCAGGTTAACTGGCCACTATAAAGCCATCACAGCATTAAAAGACGCATTGATCAGAGCAAGGGTCATCTCCAACCACGCAGTTGCACCAGATAGCATCAGGATCCAGGCATCAATTACCATGTACGATGCTCATCTGAAGAAGTCCAGTGGCAAGAACTGACACTTTCTCTCTTTCTTCTTCTATCCTTATGCATTTCTATTTTCTACAGAATGCATGTAATTTTGTAAAATGTAATTACGAATAAAATATTTTGGAAAATATCTAAAAGTCAAAGATGAGTCATCTTTGACCAAGATATTTTGTATATTTTATTATTTTGTTTTTGAGCATTTTCTCCCTATAAAAGCGGAGACCTCATTTGTGTATGGATCTTGGAAAAATTGAGAGCAAACACTCTGCTGAAATTGAAGCAACTTTTGAGACTTTGTGCTCAGATTTGTAAATCATATTTTGTTGAATGAATGAGAAGCAAGTGATTTCAGACTTTGTGTTGAAGTTATCTGTGTCATCTAGGAAATAGTTTTTTATGTACTCTTTCCTGATAACCTCTTGTTTATCTGATTTAATAAGCAAAGTGAATGTGTTGATATTATCTGAGAGCGCCTCTAGAAGGTAGAAGATAGACTTTGTGCTGCTTTTATCTTTCAGATTCATTTATATTTTTTAGTTTCAGGTGAAGACTTTGTGCTTCATTTTACTCTATGGTTGTACTTGCTCCGGATCGGTGGAAGAAGCTACGAAAGACTTTGTGCTTGCGTGAGCATTCTTGAGTACTTTATTACTTCAGGTAATCTCTTGCTCTTCGTTTGATACCATTCCTGAAAGAAGAGGAGTGTTGTTAGCTTTAGACCAGGGATTTTCCTCTTTTGTCCTTCATACATTACTTCTGAAAGAAGAGAAGTAGATGCTATTTTACCCCTCCCCCCCCCATGTGTTATTTTCTGCTTAATTATATATATATGCTTATAGCACACCAATATTGATAGGGAACCTCCCCTTGATGAGAGGAGAGATTCATCTCGTCTAGATCTGGTAAACCCATACTATTCATAGTGTAAATCTCCCTTATGCTGTGGCTGATATCCCCATTTTACCATCAGTTAGTTGATGACAAAATATTCACCCAACAGTTTTTTGGCGACTCCGCTGGGGAACCGAATGTGCAGTCTGAAACCTCAAGTTTCAGATTGAAGTAGTCCCTACCCTGCTCCATTACGTAATCTAGCGACTCCGTTTCATGTCTTACCCATTATCATTTTAGCTTTACCAGTTGCCTTCATTATATTATCTGGTTTGCAAAACCAGAGCTGCTGGGAAGAACGCACATCTTGGAGCCTCAAGCTTCAACTTGAAGTAGTTTCGGTCCCATTTTTGTTTTAAAAATCTGGCAACCCCACGCTATACCAGAAGTCAGAGATCTAAGGGTGTTGTTGACCTTGTGTTTGAATTAGTGCAACAGAGTAATTTTGATCTATTTCCTCCACCTGCTTCTCTTCGACGGTCTAAGAGCTTTCCTTCTAGCGTTGTCAAGTCACCAACACAAGGTAGAACCCTTTTTCTAGCTGTCAATCGCCGCCTACCTATAAACACTCCACCAAGGCTTGTTATCCCACCTTTTCACCCTCTTATCACCATGGCTCAAGGCCCATGGGGTAATTCCTTCGGCCCTCTTAATTTAACCCCACCTCTGCATGAACTACCTCGTAGTTCTAGAAAAAAATTTCCTAAGTTCTTTGGAGATGGAAAGGTTCATCCTGACGAGCATATCGCTACTTTCTCCATAGCATGTGGCGTAATTGGTGTCAATTTTGAAGATGTATCAGTGAGACTTTTTTTAGAGACTTTGCAAGGTGCGGCTGCGGATTGGTTCTATCACTTGCAGGTCGGGTCAGTGACTAACTGGAATACACTAAAGTCCATATTTGAAGCTCGATTTAAGCCCGCTGAAGATGCACATGCTTTGTTAGCTCAGCTAACACAGATGAAAAAAGAATCCCAGGAACCCATGAGGGATTTCATAGCCAAATTCAACAAGTTGAGGAATTGGATTCCGACTGTGGCTCAGCCCACGCCGGAAAATCTCAAGTGTTTTTTCATCAACTCGCAGCTTCCTGAAGTAAGCTTCCTGTTAAGGCGAGCTGGCCCTATGGACCTAGCATTGACTCAAAATTTGGCTACTGAGATTGAGGATGATCTTATCCTAGCAGGCAAAATCAGGAAAGATTCTGGTAAAAACAAATACCCCTCACCTGCTGAAAGTTTCTCCACAGGCACTACTGATCCTATGGTGCAAAAATTAACAAATGAACTGATTGCTTTAAAGAGACAAATCGCTCAAGGCCCATCTGCCCCTACCTATCGAGATGCACCCAGGAGGACATTTCAGAATCAGCCATATCAAAATAATATTGCCCGAACCCAAGGACAATCGAATCACCTACCTCCCCCTTCAGGGAGATTAGCCATTGAAGCAGCACCTACAAATTCAGCGGTTGGATACTTAGAAACTGAGCACGACCTTTCCTTTCAGCCGCAGCTGGATCAGTCGGGAAGTGCTAACCTCTTTGATGAACAGGATGAGGAATTAGCTGGTGACTCCAGTATCGGCTTCCTAGATTACCAAGATGAAACTGGACAATAAGGGGAAGATTCAAAGGAAGCTTATGCTGTCTTTACTAGGTCTCAAAATCAATTGGCTTCACGCACTGACAAAGGGAAAGCAGTTGACGAGCTCCGGCCAGCAATTTCCATTGCCCAACGTGGGACTCCATTACCTCCACAATCAAAAGATCAGGTGACTCATAAAAAAGTAACTGCTCCCGGTCACTTAATATCCTCCCCTCCTACTACTCAGGCCGGTGAAGAACCTGTCAAGGTCCTTAATGAGGGGATTGCTCCTTTTTCTATTGCAACCACCTTTCAATCATTTGATATTATTGATCATGCTAAAAAAACTAAAATTCAAATGATGGAGATTGAGTATTTGAGAGCTAACCCAGAACAGCTTGATAGGTTAGCAGAATATGTTAAAAATAAAGTTGTCCCTGTAGGACAAAATCCTTCGAAGGTTGTTCCAGATCTCCCCAAAGACAAACTAGCCCAAAATAATCTGGTTGTGACACCCCCAGTCGCTCCCGAAAAAATAGAACCTTTTTATGTCTCTCTGCTTATAAATGGTTTCAAACTGAGTAACTGCATTATAGACTCCGAGGCTTCAGATAACGTCATGCCTGCAAAAGTGGCGGACTCCCTCGGCCTGACTTTAACCAAAACTTTTGGGAGGTGTTTTTCCATGGAAAATAAGCAGGTTCCCCTCCTTGGCCAAATAAAAGATGCTCAATACGCTTTTGCGGCTTTTCCTGAAAAGCGAATCAAAATGATAGTTCTAGTGGCCGATGTCCCAGCATCTTACGGCATCTTGCTTGGATGGAATTTTTGTAAGGATGTTGGAGGTGAATTAAGCATGGACCTATCAGAGGCCAGGATTCCAGTTCAGGGTGTCATGAAGAAGTTGCTTCCTGAAAAAGAAGACAGGTACGTAGTTACCCGTTCCACAGCACCCGAAGCTCAAATTTTATTCGAGTCATCAGGTATGGGCACTTATTTCTTATCCATTGACGAAATCCACGGCGCCTCAGAGGAAACTCCTACGGATAATGATTTAGGTTCGGTTTCGCCTAGCGCTAGAGGTGGAATGTCAAAACCAAATGAACACACAAATCAACCCTTTCCCTAGAATGGGGAAGTTTGTGGAGAAAAAACCATGCCTGATGAGTTATGGACCTTAGAGTTTGACGGCAGTTGCTCTTCTACTGGATCAGGAGCCAGAGTTGTGTTGGTATCCCCTCAAGGAGAGGTTATCCCTTTTGCTTATAAATTACAATTCAACAATACCAACAACACAGCTGAGTACGAATCCCTTTTGCTTGGACTATAGGCTGCCAAAGACAAAGGCATAAAGAAAATCCATGCCAAAGGGGACGCTGAGTTGATAGTGTATCAGATAAGAAACCTCTATCAGACCAAAAATGAGAGGTTGTGCCATTATCGCAATCAAGTATGGGATCAGATTGAGTATTTCGATGCCTTCAATATCTCTGCCGTTCCGAGGGAATTCAATGATCGAGCAGACGCATTGGCTGTCTCTGCAACTCTCCTGATTCCCCATCCTGATTTCAAAGGAGATAAGTATACTATTGAGTTGGTTTTCTGACCAAGTGTACCAGACAATGTTGACCACTGGCAAATATTTAATGATGATGATCAAATCATCGCTTTCTTGGAGCAAAAAGACACTTTCAAACAATTGTGTTTTGAAGGCTACGAACCTCGGGAGTATGGACCAACCCCTGAAACCCAGACCCATACAGGTGAAGATTTGTTGCAGCTGAAGGGAAATAAAATTCCCAAAGGTTTAGTTTCCCTAGAGAAGCTGTTTGATGACCATGACCGGTTTGTCAAAAAACAACAAACGGATTCAAGTTCTTCTTCAGATTTTGATCAAATCAACTTGGGGACCAAGTATGACCCTAAGATGGTAAACATTGGGAAATGTTGCACTTCCAAAGAAAGATTTGAGCTTGCTAGTTTACTCTGTCAATATAGGGATGTGTTGGCCTATTCTTATGACGACCTGAAATCTCTCAGGCCACATGACGTCCGTCATAATATCCCCCTGAAAGCCAATTCTGTGCCTTATAAACAGAAATCCAGGCAATATAATCCAAAAATCTCAGATACTATTTTAGCCGAGATACAAAAGATGCTGGATGCTCGGATAATTTTTCCAATCCATCACTCAACATGGGTCGCTAACATAGTACCTGTCAGAAAGAAAAATGGTGAGATCCAAATCTGTGTGGATTTCAGAAATTTGAATCAGCTGTCCTTAAAAGATAACTACCCCCTTCCCATTATGGATCAAGTCCTACAGATGGTAACAGGTTCGGAAATGTTATCAATGCTTGACGGTTTTTCAGGTTATAATCAAGTGGAGGTCGGAAAAGCATATCAACATAAGACAGCATTCACCACACCCTGGGGTACTTTCGCTTACCGCAGGATGCCTTTCGGTCTGATAAATGTAGGGGCTACTTTTCAAAGGGCTATGGATCTTGCTTTCAAAGATATAATGGGAAAATTAATTGTAGTATACTTAGATGATCTGACGGTATTTTCAAAATAGCGTTCTGAGCATGTTCACCATTTGCAAAGAGTACTAGAGCGCTGCCGTCAAAATGGCATCTCATTAAACCCAAAGAAATCCATTTTCGGAGTAACTGAAGGGAAGCTTTTCGGACACGTAGTGTCCCAAGAAGGTATTAGAATTGATTCAGAAAGAGTTAGATCCATTCAGGAACTGACTCTGCCTACCAGCAAGACTGCAGTTTATTCTTTCTTTGGAAAGGTCAATTTCCTTAGGAGATTTGTTCCTGAATTCGTCGAGAAAACCCGTCACATTGTCAACATGATGAAGAGCAATGCCACATTTAGATGGACCGTCGAAGGCAAAGCAGTGTTCAAAGAAATTAAAGAAGCAATTGCAGGGGCACCAATCTTGGTCTGTCCAGACTATACCAAAGGTTTCAAAATATATAGTTATGCCTCCGAGTATACACTATCAGCTATTTTGGTTCAGCCCAATTCAGAAAATACAGAATCTCCTATTTCGTTCATGAGCTGCCCACTCAAAAATCACGAGTTGAAATATTACCTTATGGAGAAACACGCATACGCCGTGGTCAAGGCTGTCAAGCATTTCAGGTTTTATATCCTGAATTCTCACACTAAAGTCCTCGTACCAGATACAACAATAAAATCTATTTTGACTCAGCAAGAGTTCGGCACAAAGAGGGGTAACTGGATTGCCAAAATTCAGGAATTTGATCTGGACATCAAACCAACCAAGCTCATACGGGGATGGGGCCTTTGCCAATTAATCGCCAACAACACTCCAGAGGAATTAGGAAATGAAGATCAAGATATTAAAAACGTGCCCACAGTTCTCTTTGTCACTACTACTGATGAGTGGTTTTCTGACATTGCTTATTTCCTAACATATGGTGAATGCCCTCCTCATCTTTCTTTTAAAGAAAAGCGGAATATTAAATTAAAATCAGTTGGTTATGTTCTATGGGACCATGGTCTTTACAAAATAAACTTGGATGGGGCATTTCTTCGTTGTGTTGATAAAGCTCAACAAGAAAGACTTTTAGAATCTTTCCACAATTTGGCCTGTGGAGGACATTTCTCTGCACCGGTGACGGCACACAAGATTCTACGAGCAAGGTACTTTTGGCCTACACTTTTTCAGGATGCCTACAAATGGGTACGAAAGTGTGAGCCATGTCAGCAATTTGTCGAAAAACCCAAGCTACCTGCTTTTCCCCTCAGGCCGGTTGTGATCGATGAACCATTCCAGCAGTGGGGTATTGATTTCATCGGTGCAATTAACCCATCTTCAAGCGCCAGACATGATTATGTCCTCACCACGACAGACTATTTTACTAAGTGGGTGGAGGCCAAACCAACTAAACATGCTACATCTGAAGTAGTATGCACCTTCCTCAAAGAAAATATCATCACCAGGTTTGGAGTTCCACTAAAAATTGTGACGGATAATGCGGCCTGCTTTTCGTCACATGAAATCACTCAATTTTGTTTCCATTATGGGATTACTTTGTCTCACACTTCAGACTATTTCCCCCAGGGAAATGGACAAGCGGAATCAAGTAACAAGAACCTGGTCACCATCATCAGAAAGTTGGTGGATGACAATCAGAGAACATGGCACAAAGCTTTGTATGATGCTTTATGGGCCGACAGGATAATGCCTAAAAGAGCTATAGGTATGTCACCTTTCCAACTCTTATATGGGCGAAATACTGAAATTCCCATCACCCTTGAACTACCATCACTCAGGTTAACCAGAGCAATCGAAGATTCGACCTTTGAAGGCTCAATCGACAAGCGTATCATGTATCTGATGGAGCTGAATGAACAACGAGTTATGGTGGTAGATCGGATCAGGGAGCACCAGAACCGGGTAAAGGTGCTTTTCGATAAAAGAGCTAAGGCGCGTGAGTTCCAAGTCAGAGATCAAGTCTTGTTGTGGGACAAACGGTGTGAACCGAAGGGGATGCACGGCAAATTTGACTCTCTATGGAGGGGTCCGTTCACCATTCGATAGCTCTGTGGCGAAGCTAGCTTTTTGCTGGAGTATAAAGATGGAACGCCGTTTACACTACCTCATAATGGGTAGCACCTAAAGCTTTTCAACCCTTGAAGCTTGGATGAGTCCATTTATAAATATGTGTAGTTCTTTTTCTTTTTATCTTTTTTCTTTCGCTCAACTCCATAGCCCAGTGGCTTGGATGAAGGCACTTGGAGACTGGTTTCTGCTTCTGCTAATCCTTTCGATTGAGCAAAAGTTCCCCAACAGGAGCCAGCTGTTGTTCCCAAAATGAGCTTCACTCACTTTGCAAATGACCCCCTATGAAACTTGTCAGTTTCGTCTTGCCTTGTCTTTTTTTGCAAGGGCGGCGAAAATTGTCGCCCCTGCACTTTTTCTGCAAGGGCGGCGAAAATCGCCGCCCCTGCACTTTTTCTGTAAGGGCGGTGAAAATCGCTGCCCCTGCACTTCATCATTTTCCATGCAAGGCATTAATGGCCCTACGCGGCGGGTGGTTGGGGTTGGTTTTTCAACCTTTATAAACCATTTTGGGCCTCATTTATTCTCACTACCTCCTCCTCTCCCCCTACCTCTTGCACCTAAGTGCTCTAAGTGACTTTGCAACGTGCCAACTCGCGGATCCGACTTTGTGGCGCGCGCGTCTTCCAGGTAGGGTTTGTTTTTAAGTTTCGTTATTATTTTTTGTATGTTTTTGCCTTTTCTTCCCCGCGGCCTCGAAATGGCGGCATTTCCTTACCACCATTCCACCCCTGCTTTCCTCAAGCAAGGACGGCATTTCCTTGCCGCTGTTCTCTCTTTTTGCATGGGCGGTGATTTTCGCCGCCCCTGCTCTCTTCTTGCAAGGGCGGTGATTTTCGCCGCCCCTGCTCTCTTCTTCCAAGGGCAGCGATTTTCGCCGCCCCTGCTCTCTTCTTGCATGGGCGGCGATTTTCACCGCCCCTGCTCTCTTCTTGCAAGGGCGGTGATTTTCGCCGCCCCTACTCTCTTCTTGCATGGGCGGCGATTTTCACCGCCCCTGCTCTCTTCTTGCAAGGGCGGCGATTTTCGCCGCCCCTGCTCTCTTCTTGCAAGGGCGACGATTTTTGCCGCCCTTGCTCTTTTCCTTCTTTTTTCAACTCCCGGATTTTTTTTTCAGGGTTGTCCTTTTCGAGCTTTTTCTTCCTCATTTTCCATCTCTTTGCCCATCCTGACCTATTTAAGTGACCTCCTATAGCCCTTGTCACTTGAATTGCTCTCCCCGTCTCTCACTCTCCTTTCGACTATGGCTGCAGCTCCTTCAACAAGCTCCTGCACGCCTGCCCCCGTTCAAACAAGATCATCCCCCATGACAGAAGCATCTCCTTCAAAGGCGAAGAAGATGAAATACAGATACCAGGGTGTCTTCCCGCTCACAGCGATCACCTCGAATGTCGACGACATTCGAGACACTGAGATCGGCCACGTAGATATGGCCGAATTCCTGGTATGAACCAAAGCGACCAATCCCAGTACTGGGATAATGAGGATTATCAAGAGTAACATCCACCTGGTGGCTGCCTTCCCAGTAGCAGCTCATCATGCGGAATTCGTCCTTCAATGCGCGCACTTCTACGACAAAGAGACCAGATCAGTCTCAGATGCCAGTGGCAGCATGATCATTCGGTTGGACCCTGAATTTATTGACAAAGTCTTTTTATGTCCACCAGCCACCGAAGTGACCCAAATCGACTTCAAGAATGCACAGAGGGAGTATGACAAAGACCCCGAGAGGGCAAAGAGGGTCATAAACCATAAGTGGTTAAAAACCCCAAGGACCGGCCTATCCAGATGGCCGAAAAGCTTCCCCAGAAGCGACTTCATTGAAGAAGTTGGTGACTTAATCACCCTTCTCAGCAGAGTATGGGGCCTCCCGTCTTCTTCACAATTCCATGAATGGATGTATCCGTTCATAAAGATCATTCTGCAAGGCAAACAGGTCATCTTCTGGGGAGAACAGATCAGCAACGCTATTCACGAGCAGCTGACTAGGGTATAAACCTCCTTCAAATTCTACATGACCTCGTACCTGGTCTACATAGCTGCTGCCATGCGATCTTTCCCGGGCCTAACCACAGAGGGGGATAGGAAGACCACCCCGGTCTATTCATACTATCTGCAGCTGACACTTCAAGGATCGACACGTCATTTCAGGCGAGTGAATGACGCATTCTTTGCCGTATTTCTATGTCTCTTCGGTCCTCAACTGGAGCAGAAGAGAATGTCAGACGAGGCTTGGATAGTAGTGAACAGTTTTGGCTGCATGTTCCTCCAGTTCCCTACATTTTATTATCAATGGGTGGGTTTCTTCCAAGGATACCCTTATATGCTCCCCAGATTCCCTTCAGACAGGTTGGTTCTAATGGAGCTTTGCCGACAACTGGCCGTCGTACACTCAAAATAGATGGAGCTTAAGAGACCTAGTTTCAAGTTTCCTATCCAGATTGGCAGATTTTCCATTGCTACATCGACTAAAGCCAAGGTTATGGAAACAGAGATGCAGATGGTTACCATCAAACCTTTCAAAAGATGGGAAAAATTTGATTACAGAGGAGTCAGGGAGACGATTCGAAGGAAGACTCAGTTTCACGAGCCTATGATTGAGGACATCTGGGTAGATATAAGGACAGCCGAAGAGATAAGAAAGATGGACTATTGCTGCCTCACGCTAGATCAGATAGAGTACCTCGGGCTTGCAGAGATCCCTTCAGGATTGATTGATGATGGAAATATAGTGAACAATAGATATCTGATAGAGGTCACTGGTTCTCCTCTTCCTCCGATCAACTGGTCTCAAAAAGAGATGACTTCTCTAAGGAAAAGATTCGAACCAGTATTGGCTAACACCAATAGTTGGTTGGCAGCAAATGGAATCACCCTAAAAGAATTCATTACAGGGTCAGAGGCTGAATATCAAGAAGAGATGAAGAGAAAGGCAAAAAGCCGAACCAAAAACAAAGACGACGTCCCTTCATCTTCTAGACCTCACAAGCTTAGGATCGTCTTTGTATCCAAGAAACCTAGGTCAGAACAAAAACCTGAGGCAACAGTCGAAGGAACCACAGAATGAAGTCTCGGGGTACAGGCAGCTCAACTGATGGGGTCAACAGAATGACCAGGTGTTGGGTCTCCAACCTCAACGGAACATGTGCGGCCGATCCAGGGCTCCTCTCCTCCTCATCAATCTCCTTCGGTGCCCACTTTCCCTATCTCTCCCATTAGCGTTCCATCTTCCGGTGCTGCTTCTCCTTCCAAGGTGGTTTTTGGTGATCCACAAGATCCTTCAGCAGGTTCCCCTCGCTCTTCTGCATCCATTCCAAGTTTATCATCTCCATCTTTCAACCTGCCACCAAGCCCGGTGCCTAATCCTGAATCAACAGTTGACACAGTCTCACCGGTCACTCCAACTACCACTACTGTCACCACCAGTAGCGTGGAGGCTGCTACCGTGACACCAGCAGAAGCAACTATTGTTACAACAGGCACTTCTCTCCCACCGTGGATGTCTGCTTTCACACCAAAGAGAAAGAAAAGGGCCATCTCCCCAGAAGAATTCGATTTCGACAAGATTGTGCCGGCCAGAACAAAGGCTCCCAAGAAACCAAAGATCCTTTCCAAGTTGGTCGAGGAAAAGGGGCAAAAATTTCTGGAAATTACCAAACCCCCACAGGACGCAACCCTTGAGGGTTTTGAAATGAGCAGTTATTCCTTTTCTCGTGTTGAACTAGGCAAGGTTACACACGAAGGTGTGAAGAGTGATCTTCAGTCAGCAATGGACATTATGGTCCAAAAATTTGACAAAGAAAAAGAGATGAAAGATTTTTATAAAGCCAAGGCTGAGCAGTTAACGGCAGTAATCAGAAGATTCACTACCCCACCTGAAGCAGCAACTCCAGAGGCCTTTTCAGTGGATGATTCAGTTATTCAGAAAGCTGAAAAGACTTATTTAAAGGGAAAAGTAATGGAGGAATATATTGACCGAATACACAATCAAGGAATCTCTCTGCTGTCTGAGGTTGCAGAAAGAACAGGGAAAATGAAGAGATTGAAGGCTCAAGTAGACAGTTTTGTTTCTCTCACCTCTCAAGAGATTAATGGCTTGGAGAAAGATCTCGGAAGATGGAAGGAAATGGAAGGTCTAAAAAAGAGTACCCTGATATCTATCGGAGTTATCCCCAACAAGGATTCATATGTTGAGATCAAAGAGACGATGATTTTTAGGATCCAGGTACTCAAAGATCTAATTGATGATCTCAAAGCTTTTAAAGAAGCTAGTGATAAAAGTGACCTGAGCTTGTTGAACAAATTAGAAGAGCTACCCTGCGACTTGACCTCTAAGGATCATCAGTTCCTTCCAGCAGATGAAATGAATCAGAATTTTGAAGGGATGATCCATAAGGATTTCAAAGGAGTGTCTTTCTCAATGACTTCAGTTGATAGCATTATAGATGCTCAGTTGACTCTAGAAAATTTAAGATCCAGGTTAACTGGCCACTATAAAGCCATCACAGCATTAAAAGACGCATTGATCAGAGCAAGGGTCGTCTCCAACCACGCAGTTGCACCGGATAGCATCGGGATCCAGGCATCAATTACCATGTATGATGCTCATCTGAAGAAGTCCAGTGGCAAGAACTGACACTTTCTCTCTTTCTTCTTCTATCCTTATGCATTTCTGTTTTCTACAGAATGCATGTAATTTTGTAAAATGTAATTACGAATAAAATATTTTGGAAAATATCTAAAAGTCAAAGATGAGTCATCTTTGACCAAGATATTTTGTATATTTTATTATTTTGTTTTTGAGGATTTTCTCCCTATAAAAGCGGAGACCTCATTTGTGTATGGATCTTGGAAAAATTGAGAGCAAACACTCTGCTGAAATTGAAGCAACTTTTGAGACTTTGTGCTCAGATTTGTAAATCATATTTTGTTGAATGAATGAGAAGTAAGTGATTTCAGACTTTGTGTTGAAGTTATCTGTGTCATCTAGGAAATAGTTTCTTATGTACTCTTTCCTGATAACCTCTTGTTTATCTGATTTAATAAGCAAAGTGAATGTGTTGATATTATCTGAGAGCGCCTCTAGAAGGTAGAAGATAGACTTTGTGCTACTTTTATCTTTCAGATTCATTTATATTTTGTAGTTTCAGGTGAAGACTTTGTGCTTCATTTTACTCTACGGTTGTACTTGCTCCGGATCGGTGGAAGAAGCTACGAAAGACTTTGTGCTTGCGTGAGCATTCTTGAGTACTTTATTACTTCAGGTAATCTCTTGCTCTTCATTTGATACCATTCCTGAAAGAAGAGGAGTGTTGTTAGCTTTAGACCAGGGATTTTCCTCTTTTGTCCTTCATACATTACTTCTGAAAGAAGAGAAGTAGATGCTATTTTACCCCCCCCCCATGTGTTATTTTCTGCTTAATTATATATATATATGCTTATAGCACACCAATACTGATAGGGAACCTCCCCTTGATGAGAGGAGAGATTCATCTCGTCTAGATCTGGTAAACCCATACTATTCATAGTGTAAATCTCCCTTATGTTGTGGCTGATATCCCCATTTTACCATCAGTTAGTTGATGACAAAATATTCACCCAACACAGGGTACCTTTATTATTTTATTTGTATGCTCCATCTAATCCATTGAGGATTTGAAAAGCTATCTCTTACTCATCCAATTTGTTTGGCACATAAATTGGGAGTCTGTAGGGAGGGTTTAAGATCCATTTAATTATTATGACTATGCAGTCTGGGTAGTACCATACATACCTCATAATCTCTATATACTTCTTAGTAAGAGGGTGAACCCTATGCATGTGTGACCTTATGATGGCCAAGACTAAAGTGGGGTAAATATAGTCATAGATAAACTACATGTGTTTCTTTTACTTGAAGATATACATCTTGGATTAGTGTTGGGAGATGGTTATCTTGCTTGATAATGACCAAGGATGTGGATGGAGGTGATTAGTGCATTTATTAAATAATACATCATGGTGAATTATTTTTTGGTCTTCCTATTGATGTTATTAAATTGCCTTCCCAAGTGAACACTGATCAATTCTCTAATTGGTAGAGGAAGCTCTTCCTCAATCATGAAATAGGGCTTGAATTTAATTGGCTTTATGTGCTTTGCTAGAGCTTTAATGGTGAGGGTGACCAATTTCATAAATTTTTTCATGCCTCAAATCTAATGGATGGCTTCAATTATGTAAATTTTTTCCTTTTGGAGCATGTCAAATTTTTATTTTTACCATTTCTTGCCTATGTGGTACCTTCGTGGCATCTACGTGGCCTTTTTCATTGCATTTTCATAAATGCCTTTTGAGAAATAACCATTTAATTTAAAATAAAATATTTGTTCTCACATCATTGGATTAAGATATCTAAATGATTGCAAGCAATTAATTTTGATTTGATCAATTTTTCTTGATTGGTTCTTTAGATTTTGGCTCTTCTAATCATGCCATGTGGTACATTTTCATGACTTATGGGAGTGAATTTGATATTTAGGGGTAGAATGAGCATAGTTCCTACACATTTCAAGCTTTTAGGCCTTTGGAATTTGGTTGAAAATTCACCTTTTATTTTTCATCATTGGATCACAATATTTGATTAAGCGTGATCTATTGGATCCTACGAGGTGCACATTATTTAATTAGTCTCGAGGTATCAATGAAAAACTTAGGTCTAAATTAATTCCTAAGTTTATTCATGTTAAGAAACATTAATAAAATTAGGTTAAGGTCTTTTATGCTAAGTTTTTTTAACCAATATGTTAAGGGTCCTTTTCTAAAGGTTTAAGTATGTCCCCTTGGCTTACGCTTAAAAGTTAGATGAGGATAATTTTGATGATCTCGCTAATGTCAAAGATGTTTTAATAGATGTCAAATGATGTGAGAAATAATGTAAAATTTAAGATCATAAAATTATTATGGCCAAATGGTGAGATGCCACATGGCATATTCATGAGGGCTCCCAAGATTTTAGAGTTTGATGCACTCCATCAGATTAAAACTCATGACAAATTGAGATTTGTTTGATGATGATTCATGTAGTTGCTTATGATTGGCTATTTAGGTTGCCATTAAGTCTTAAGTTTGGTCATATATAGGTTTAGGTTTTATCCTAAGGTCACATTATGTTGAAAAACATAACAATGCCTTAGGTTAAAACCATGAATTTAGTCTATTTAGCCATGTGAGGGTGTATTTGACTAGAGAATATGCACCATTAAATCAGGGTAAGTGATGCAGTGAGGGCCATTAGATTGGAATCCATGTGCTCATTTATTATTTTTCTTATAAGATGCACATTTAATTAGATTTAAGCTTGTGAACACTTTTAATCAAACCTTAAGTTGAAGCATATGAAAAAAATTCATAAAGTCAAGGTTCAAAGTAGGCCCCCCCTTTATGATGTCTTATGCCACATGGTAGTCTCATGGAAGCTTTTAAGATTTGTTGGTACTATGTAAATGATTCACTTCACCCCATCAAAGTAAGTTATGGATCAAGTATAATTCATTATGATTTGATTATTAACATCTCATTGGTTATCATCTAGGTGGGTCCCTTTGATTAGCATCAACTTGCACCATTAGATCAAGGATCATGATGAAACAAGAGCCATTGATCATGATATGGGAGCTCAAGGTAGATTAGCTTGAGTATTAGAGACCCATTTTAGCTTTAGGTCACTGAATTAAAGTCCATAATGAAATAAGGATCATTATATCTATAAATAAGTCTAGATTTTAATTTTAGAATTTGGTGGTAAATAAAACATAGGCTAAGACATTAAGGCTAAGGTCTCAAGGTGTTAATAAACATGTCAGGACCTTATAATTAAAGTATTGTGTGGGTCTTCAATTAGGGGATCATGTTGAGAAATATAAGAACTAAGAAGGGGAAATATAAATTAACTTAGCTTGAATGCCATATTGAGGCTTAGTCACGTTGAGAAACATGGCTAAGTCTCAATATGAAAGAGGAGCTTAGGTTAGAAAGTATTTAAATGTTCATGCCAAAAGGTTTTATAGCCTCAGTTTGAATTATGAATTTTTAGGCCTAGGTTTAGGGTTGTGATCTTGTCTCTAGGATTGATAAACCTAAGGTTAAGAAGACCTAATTTGGTTTATTTATAAATTTCTAAGCTTTCCTTATTATAAATGTTCTTCTAGATCTTAAATCTCAACCCACATAGATAAGCATTATCAAGGTTAGTTTACTGAGCATAACCATGATTAAGGATGAAGAGATTCATTCTTTTAGGTGGACAATCTTCAAATTCTAAGAAAAATTACTTAGTAAGGCCAATCCAGGGTATAGAGATTTAGAGAATTCATAAGGGTCCCTATTTTCAAAAGGTATAAAATAGGGATATGTTGGCCCCAACAGAGTTTAAGCATAGATCTACCCTAGTCATGTAGGAAGTGAGAATCAAGAACCAAGGGAAATCAAGGATGAATAATAATAGGGTCATGGATATGATTTTAATTGTAAAGAAAAAGATTAAGTAAATATAAAAACATAAAAAGGCATTAAGAAGGGTAGATAAAGACCATAATAGCTTAGCAGGTCAAATGAAGGAGATCTTCATGAAACCAATTATCGACCTTGTGTTAATTAAGGAACATCATCAAAGAGTAATGAAGACACCACAATAACAATAGGGGACTTCAGCAACACAAGGGTCCCAAAGATTAGTTAAATTAAGAATATTCTTCCTATAGCTAAGAATTGTACATTTTTAAAATGGAATATTTTGTTTGTAAAGGCATGTGTAGCTTGTAAAACACATTGCTTTTAGATCAGTCCATTAGGGAAAGTTTAGTGTATTCTAGAACATTTATAAAAAAGATAACTATCCTACAACTTGTATTTTTTTAACTAGATAGGACTGACCAACATGCTTCCTTGTATCTTATAAAAGGAGTATTGTCAATTATAAAAATGGGTGGAGTTCTTAGAGCCAAATCCAATTGCAACTTTTGAGCAATTAATATAAGTAATTTTATAAAGATTGTCTAAATTTGCTTGTGTCTTTTGTTATCCTAGCTTCTCTCTCATTTGTTTGTTCTAATTTCTAGCTTTTTATTATTCTTATAAATTCTTGATGTGCACCTTTGAATGTAGAGTTGTTAACTTATGTCAATGGTAGGTTAATTGAAAGTTCTTATGTTTATTTCATTTCCTTTACTCTTTTTGCATTTGGGCTAATGCTATTTGCTTTCAGGATTAAATCTTTAAAGTGAATATTGTTCTTATTTGCATTATTTCATACCATCCTTATATGTTTGACTGATGTGTGATAGGATTTGATCTTATGCTACTTCATGTCATATATTTGTTAAGTGCATGTATAGATGATATTTGAACTTTGTCATGATGTTTGGAATGAAGACCAACAACATCTCTTCTCTACCTTACCTTTCTTTTTGCTCCTTTTTAACCATATCACTTTATCTTAATTTTTATTTTAAATATCTATCTTAAATTAGTATTTATATTAGTTCTTGATCATAATTCACCATTCTTAGCATAACATATTTCATATTTTGCATAGATTAACTATTTGGCCACAGTGGCTCCCAACCACCAAACATTATAAATATTATGAATAATTCCAGTTGCTTTGCCTCTATTCCATCAATAGATAATAGGATTATCAAAACTTGTAACTCGTGCACTTAATTCCTATAATTCTAAAATGATAACTATTCTTGAACACTTTGGATACCTGTGATACATATTTAGGCATCAACAAGGTGTATGCATTTTCTATAAGTCTTTATTTTGACTTTTTCACTGTCTCTCTAAAAGTGCTTTGGGTTTAGGCTTGGGGATCTCTGACCTAGACTAAAACTAGTCATGGATCAACCCACATGATTTTTTAAAAATTAAAGAGTATTTTTCATCTTTGTGAACACATTTGATCAAACAAATTTTATTATTGTTTTTTAAAATTATATGCTTTTGTAGAGGGGAACACATAGTTTTTGAATACACACACACATATATTTATATATTTATATATATAATATTATTTTTAATTAATACTTAATTTATATATAACATTCCTCATTATGGATTATATACATATCATTGCAAATATATTTATAACTTTTTGATCGTTAATATAAAATTTACACCTGACCAATATATACATTGTTTTCAATCCTTTAAAAATGATTTTCATGAATTTAAGGTCAAAAAGTTGTGTTCATATACTTATAGTTCCAAATTTCCATCTATCTTGACTTGTAAAATTATTTAACAATATATATATTTATTAAATAATTAATTGAAAATATCCAAACCAATATTCAACATTTCATCTATCCATATATGAAATATCATACAAAAATTCATTCATTTACTAAAAAATATGTCCATAAACATGGACATCAATATCACTTTATTTTCACCAAAAATACATTGTCATAAATGCATAAATTTCACACATTCTTATCATTTAGGTATTAAAATATATATTTATAAACTAAATTCAAATTTTCATAATTCATATTCTTATGTTATTTTCAATTTATTTTTCTGAGTGTCTAAAAAACTCTCTCCAAGTTCAACTATTGTTATTTTTAGAAAAAAAGTGTTGATTTAAGCCCCCCTTTTGTCCCCTATTATCCTGCATTTAACCAAAAAATGTATATCCCTTAAATTATATAAAAACAAGAGATTCATGACCACTTCATCTAATTATCCAAAGGTATGTAGCCTTACTAATCATTCTACATCTGATTGATGGATTCTATCTAGTAGGGCCAGGTTTCTTAGCTATGAACCTGCTACTTATACTTGGGGGAACCATTTAAAATTAGTAGTGATAATGAATTTGAATGGATTATGATCATGACATATGGTCTGCCTCATATTTAACCTAATATCCATTTCTTTATTTTATGAATTAAAAAATGGCATTAGATTTTTAGGCCTATCCATTTATCTTAGTGCTATGGTGGTTGTGTCAACAAATTTATGCTAAGTTGGATGGCTAAAGCTAAAATCATATAACAATCTTATTCTCTATGGTTACTATCACATTTACAGTTATTTCCTTTTCTTATATAAATTTTCCTCCCCGAATATTTTTTGAAACTTTGCACTAACTTCACCAATATATTTTTGCACCATTATTGTCTTTGCTTTGAATTTCAATGGTTTCAATGATGTGACCTTGAATTTTTGATTCATATATTCATTTTTTATTATAAAAACCTTTCTTGATGTGATTAGATACCTTTTATCTTATAGATAATTTATTGTATTGTGCATTAACTTGGTCTGACACATCTATCTATTTTGGAAATGATTTAATATTTAAAGTATTTTATTATTAAATACCTTGGTAGTTTCCATTTTTGTAGCACTCCTCCATATGATTTATTTTCCATCTTTTTGTTGGAATTATTTATTTTAATCCATGTTGAATAATTTATATTTTCTCAATGTTTTTTTTTTCCATTTTCATGTTCTAAAAATTTAACTCTAGTACATGATTTGAATGTTTAAAATATAGATATTGCACTACACACATATAAACAAAACCTTCAAAATACAAATTAAAAAAAAAAAAAAAAAAAAAATCCTAAATACATTATGTTACTTGTTCATGTGGGTTTTATTCACACAAAGGAACCTTACGAGGTAGACTCTAATGTCTTAAGATCAGTGAAAAAGTATTTACTCCATGGCATGTGTTGTGGGGTATTCAATTTTGTAAACAACAAAATGATGGAATATGAATGAGCAGAGTAGTTATTTACCATGGATGGTTTAGATATAGATGACTCTAAATATATTTGATATGGGTGGACTGATGATGTATATAACCTAAGGAGGGTATGACCAAAATAAACACAAAAAGAGGAAAATGTAAGGTAGAAAAGAAGGCATGTGGACATAACAACATGAAACCTTTCTAATTTGGTTCTTAAATTAAGGGTCAGATAAGTAATTAGGATCAAATTCATGTTGTAAGATACTATAATCACACAAATAATAAAAAATTGTTAAGTCAAAGGAAATTGAAATATAGTAAACTTAAGCATATATAATCAAAGGTTACTACATTTGTGAAATTATGTTAGAACATATACAAAGGGAAATTATGATTAATACACAAAAGAAATTCAAATCAACAATAGAAAAATAAAAAATAAAATGTATTCAAAAGACAACTCATGCATAAACAAAAGATTAAGATATAAGAATGACATAACTTCTTACAAGTTTCACATATTTGGAGAAGAATAAATATTTGCCCATCAAGATCAGTTATTGAATAATCCATAGAATTTCTATTAATATTAATATCTAAATTCTCCTCCCTTTGGGATAGAGAAGATAAAAATATATAGATTAGGATGGGGTTGAATCATCCTCCAAGTGAATTCTAAATTTACATGTCCAAAAAGAGAATCGTGTATCAAATATCATGCAAAGCATGCATGTACAAAAGTGTTTATCTAGAATAGAATTCCCCAAATAAAATATAATATATATATATATATATATATATATATACATATATATATATATATATATTATATTTTATTTGGGGAATTCTATTCTAGATAAACACTTTTGTACATGCATGCTTTGCATATATATATATGTATGCAAAATAAATTAGGAAGCAATTCTTCAACTTAATAAAAAAATGAAAATACATATTAATATTTAGGGTGGTGATTATGTGGCACTAGTAGTAGAATAAAATGGCTAAGTGACTAATGTAGAAACTAAAGTGCCCACTATATTTCCTTAAGGAATAAAAACTAATCCACCTAGAGTATGCACGACTACATATCTAGGGAATTAGGAACACAGTGATGATGTGGAAACATTTTTAGTTGGATGTATGCTTGGTGCTAACCTTAAATATTCTTATTTAGATTTGAGTTTATTAAATAATGCATGTGTCACTTTTAACTCTTTATTAATAATATCAAATTTTAGTAAGGAAGGTTTAAGGATTTTTAAGGGCTTTAGTCATTGACCTTATGTGTTTTACCTCTGATCTCTTAAACTCTACATAAAGGGCCTCATCTTTTGTGACTATATCCTAGAAAACATTATTATCTATAAAACCTTATCATTATTTTTGTACATTGTTCCTTCAAATTCATCCTTAAAGCTATTTGTAACTGATTTAAGGAGTGTCTCAAAATTAGGCATGTTGACTAGCTCTTGTATAGAGGTAATCACATCAGTGACAATCATGTCTTTCAAAATTTCCAAGGATTCATTTTCATGATTTACAAAAATTTCCATTAATGCTTTCATCTATAAATTCCAATTAAGGGCAATATATCTTTTTGAAATTACATAGCTGATGGCCTATGCAACATCTTGGTTGGAAATTAGGTTCAATAGATTGAATGCACTACTCCTAGAACATTGAACCAAAAACTTAAGTCTTTTCTCATATTATTTTAATTGGTTCCAAATTTTGAACACCTTTGCCTTTTAATATTGACACTCTCCTATAAATACTTGAATACTATTCAAAATATTATACATCTAAGTGGTTGCACTTTATACAATATCTAAAATCTCCTGAGAGGCATGAATAATCTTATTGATGATGAATTTTGACATGCCAAATTAGGTAGGGGTTGTTAGTTAATTTCTCTCTTGAAAGGATACTTGTGTGAGTAAATCTCCCCAACGTCTCAGTTACCAAGTCTAGGTATATAGGGTAATTGAGTCTTCTTGTTGTGACCATTCTAATCAAAGGGACTATGTGTGTTTTTTATCCATGTCAATGTGTGTTTCAGCCATATCAATATGCACTAACAAAAGAAGAGATTATGCCTCTAGAACCAGACAAATGATCTAAATATGAATAAATATATAATTCAAAGAGACATGTCTATTGATTATAAGTTCAACAATACATAAATGAACAATAGAAAAGAGCATGCAATCAAGATAAGCATTAAACTTAGACTTCAACTCAAAAACTAAACTAACCCACTAATTAAAAAAATGGGAAAGGAAAATGGGAAAAGAGAGAAAAATTCTTGGGAGGACATGACCAAATCCACATTTATAAAATCACATGTAACCCATCAACCAATCTTGTGTTTGGCCAACATTCACACAACCACAATGTGAGCTATTGATAGAATCAAAGGAGGAGGGAGCCAAGAAATAAGATAAACTACTACCATATACCATGTGCAATCAAATGTAAAAAAAAATCCTCCAAAGATCTTTGTATTGAATAAAAATGTTGCTTGAGTAGCACAATATGGTTAAAATGATCATTTGAGTGTAAATATCAAAAGCATATTCCCATGTAAATTAAAAGGGATTAAAAAAGAATAAAAAGTAAAAATAATGGGCAATTGGCTCTCTATGCTCTTTTGGAGAAGAAAAACCAATTCCTTAGAGAAGAAAAACCAACTCCTTAGAAAAGAAAAACCAATCCATATTATGAAAAAATGATCTTATATATAGACCTCAGGCCACCAATAACCACCTTTAATGTATCGAATACTTTTTGACAATGGCTAACTACCTTCATTATTGCTCAATGATCCATGGAATTGGTTGACTGATGGATCTTGATGCAAATTTCACTCCCATGCTATTTCTTTTTCACTATTCACCATTAATAGTTTTTGATGTAGGGTTTGATCCCCTCATTATCACCTGATGTTATTCACCAACTGCACAAGGTAAATAAAATAAGTTAAGGTTGACCAATGACAAATATAACCTACTAATGACATAGTCATCGATAGACAATAATGTGGTCATCTGGTAGCATTATCATTGAGAGACAATAATGCAGATGACTAGTAGCACAATCATTGAAAGAAGATAATATGGTTAACTAAAGACATTATCATCAATTAGTGACATTACCATCAATTACCAAAATTATCATCAATTGGTGACATTATTATAGACTATCAACATTATCATTGACTGATGATATTACCATCATTTGATGGAACTATTATCACTCAATGAAACCATGAGAAAACCCTTGGGAACAAGTTATGAGAGTAAGGAATTCCACAAAAAAAAAAGCTTAATATGAAAATTGGGAAGCCCTAAATCAATTTTTATGCTAAGAATAAAATATCATGTTGACTCGCATAGACATAGTATTTCCAATAGTGGTGGTTTCAAGTACCAATTTGACAATTGAACCAAGATGGACTATCAATTTAAGTTTTCATGATGAGACAAACAAACCATGAGTGTATGCAAGAGTAGAGCAAAAGGAAAAAAAAAGAGGGTCCCCATTTTCAATTTGAAAATGGGGTTTGTTGTACAAGCAACAACAAATGGCAACTCCTACTAGGAAATACTACTAAGCATTTCAAGAATTTAGAATCTTTTATTTCACAATAGTAAAAAGCATTGGCTATAAGAAATAAACCCAAATTCAAAACCTAAATTATATAAGAATGAGTGACATACTAAGCTAAAATCTTACTAAAACCATCTAAGTGTGTGATTAAGTGATTAATTAATTTTATTTGCTTTTACATGTAGTAATTTAGATTTGTGTAAGGCCAAAACTACTGAAGGAAAATATTTTTAAATTTAACTTGGGGGAAGTGGTGTGGGCATTTCTCTACTACTATTAAGATTTTTATATCCCCAATATATATACTTCTATTCCTTTCTAAAGGCCTTTCTCCACTACTAACCAAGTTGGAAAACATGTGGTGGAGGCTGTCAAGATCACCCTTTTAAGGAGAATTTTAGATTTTAGATTTTAACTCAATTATTTTGAAAGGATATTTTGAATTTACGTCTATATAAGGTTAGGTACCAAGCCATAAGTAAAAGGAAATATATAAGCCCATGAAAACATAAGATAAACCAAAATTGAATAAATGTTACATTTTTATTTAGATATTTCTTTAAGTATATTAGATGGCTTCAAATGAGAATTCACATGTTCTATTATAAATCATTAATATTTATAATTTAGGAAATTAATAAAGTAATAACAACATTTCACACAAAATACTTGAGTAAAATTACAATTAGGATTTTTGAGTGCCACCCATGTTAATTTTACAACAATGCCTTATCTCATTTATTGAATCAACAAGGGGAACCTGAAGATAAAAATAGTTGGAAAAAACCAATAATGAGAACATAAAATAAATAAATTCAAACCTAAACTAATCAATAAGGGATAAGAAAGAAAGAAAAATAAAACAAAATAGGGAAGGAAAAATAAAAGTATTCACAAGGAATGTTCAAGTAAGGGTATGCTTAAACTAATTGTACACCTAATTTTTTAGGATTTTGAGAAGGATAGAGGACATACTTATTTTTTTCTATGTTGTCCTCTATGATGGAAACCACTATTCCATAGTGATTATTCAATATACTTCACATGTAATGTAAGAAAACTAAGACTATAAAAAAGTACATTAGATTTGTCTTTAGATTACAGAAAGCATGAGGGATAGGGTTTAGAAAATACCTATGCCCACATGTTATATTGTAATGAGGGATAGGGATAGATATTAACACATATTAGATTGATTGAAAGATCCAACCTATAAGTGTCATGTTCTTGATGGTAGCTATTAGATGAGTCACTTGGAGGCTACTTCTTGATGCAAATAAATGCATGCATAACATCGTATTTTTTATCCTCAACATCTAGAAGGCATGGAAGTGGTTTAAATTCTTCCCATACTAGAGACCTTCTAAATTTGTCATAAATGGATAAATTATGTGGAGATATAAGATTAATAAGGTCATATTTATCTTGAACCTCCTTTAGTATGAATCCATTTAGGCCACTATGTTCATTACTTCTCATTTTGATTACCTCTATTAATGATAGAGGCATTTGAGTACTATCAACTAGTTTAAAGGTGAGGATGAATCAAAGAGAGAGATTATCAATTATTAAATCTTATATTTCACTCTCTTTAAATGGAAAAACACCTTATTCTTAGTTTTATTTTTTGTGTAAGTATCTTAAGTCAATGTTCATTTCTTCTATTATTCCCTCCTCTTCAAATGATGAAGGGGAATACAAACTACTATCATCAGGTTGTTGACCATCTTAGATCAACTCTT
Organism: Torreya grandis; assembly: GCA_037957365.1. Taxonomy (NCBI): domain Eukaryota; kingdom Viridiplantae; phylum Streptophyta; class Pinopsida; order Cupressales; family Taxaceae; genus Torreya; species Torreya grandis. Next base: position 907,800 of record JARHVA010001608.1, read on the forward strand.
TACATGGAGAGGTGGAATAATATGAAAAGAATGTCTCAGGTGCATAGGATGCATCTTCTTTATCTAATAGATCCAACTCCTCTAATTTTTATTTTTCTTATTCACAAGAGATGTCATATTGTTCACTTTGTGTGGATAGTTTCTCATCAATTTGATTTTCATTCACTAGGTTATCTTCTACAATTATAGATTATTCATCCTTAGAGTCATCATCATTACTACTATATCCTTTAAAAATGGATCACACTTGTAATATGGTATATACTCAATGTGCATGATCATCTCTACATTAATAGTGAAACTAAAATCATAGACTCCAGATGGTGCATAAGGGTATGCAGCTTCATAGTTTGGATTACACATTGCCTCCTGATTGTCTCCTAAAATAAACAACATCTGATTAATAACAACATCAAAAGATACAAAGTCACTAAAATTATAATAATTACCTTACTAATTATACACAAAACTAACTAAGTTATATGCATTAAATAAACAAGTAAGACTCTCATTTATCATAAGGATGTTTGGTTAGAATTGTTTGTGGGGAAACTCTTTATTGTAAGGCATATATCAGCCCATGGGCTTATTTATAGACATGTAAGTTGAAGGATTTTGGGCACAAATACCTGTAAATAATTAATTATTGCTCTATATTGAAAGCCTATTGGTTGACCAATGTTAATGAGGCAAGAGTAAAGGGGTTTATCTTAATGAACTTTGTAGTTAGAGGATCTAAGGTTTTGAGATATAACCCAATAACTCCAACCCCTATTTTCAAGAAAGGATCCATCTTCCTAGTGTGTAGTTGATATAATCTATGGTTGAATACACTAATTGGCTCATTACACCCCTTATGGGATTTGGAAAATTGATATAATAAGACAAAAGGGTTAATGATCACACTAAAATGGTTAAAGAATAAGTTATCAAAGATGACCCCTGTTGTGATGCACCCTTATAGTATACCAAGGTACCAAGAATAAGTATTTTGATCCAATGACAAGGGGAATAAGTAGTAAGCCACATCCTCATGTTGAATCTATTTTTGATAATGGATTATTTAAAATATTTTATGTGTTTCTCAATAGCCAAACTCCCAACATGGATATACTTTGAAAAAAACCTTTGTGGGTTCTTGGGTAGGTCATGGGAAGGTCCTAGAACAATCATAGGATAACTGTATCCCCAAAGCTAAAGTAAGGACATTAGTAAACTTAGATAAAATTATTTCCATTCTAAGAACCTAGAAAATAACTAGGTCAAAGCTCTTAAAAATAAAATATAAGTCTAAAACATAATTTAGTTGATTCATGCCCTTTTTTAGTGCCAATCTATTGATGAGTGTTTTAAGAACACAACAGGTTGGGATAAGTGTAAAGGAATGAGAATAAAGTTTAAATATCAATGAAAACTCATAAATATTCCAATCTAGACCTCATTATTAGAGTTACAATCACTAAGGGGGGTGAATAGTAGTTGATTCACAATCAGATATACTTCTCTTGATCAAAATAAATAAGGAGAGTTACCATAGACATGTACCTTCTAATTCATTTAAATGTCAACCTAAGGACATAGACTTTATAAGATGATGTCACTATATGTGCACACTTAATCTTCTAATTTGACCTTTTGTTAATTTTAATCTAAGATGTTGAAGTCATGCAACAAATTTAATGATAGAATTTAAACATGAACATAATACTATGAAATAAATGTTTACACATTGGAAGCTTCCTTAAACAAATATAAGCAATAATGTAAATCACACAATTCAAAAATAAAACACACAATGCATAAAGAAATCAAAGAACATGATTAGCTATTTAAATGGGTTGGATTATTGATGCAAGACTTAAAAAGGGGAACTTTCCTCATTTTGACTCCAACTTCAATCATTCCTCTCACAACACTTAATTCAATTCATAAATGATTGTTCGTATTAAGCAAAAATGCAATAATGAATTGCTATAAGAAGTTACAATAATAGTTTCTTGAAAAAATTAATTTTGATAATTCTCTAATCAACATATACATCCTATAAACTATGATATTACATATATATACCATAACTGATATTATTTTATACAAAACAATATATATTCTAATCTAAGAAACATTTGACTTAGGATAACCGAAATTGGATCCTTCTGCTAAACACATCTTTCATGTAAATTATACAATATTATTTTAGGACAAACAAATATGTTTCATTGTTCAACCACATTTTTATTAATTTCCATGGAGGTTATATTTTTTTTTATGAGTTAGTCGAAAGAGGAATCAAAATTGGTTCATCCATGGCTTTGGTTCTATAGTGGGTGAAATATAAGTCCATATGATGAGATTCCTTTACTGCAAGATGTTCTATGCTATATACCTATTTCTCCAAAACATCTTAAAACACATTATATAAAACACATCCTATATAATAAGATAAATATCATATATTTAATTGTAATACATAATTTTAACTATTCAAAGAGTATGGAAACATAATGTTATTTATAGGATTATGACTCTTTAAATAAAGAAAATTTATGGGAAAGTACTCAAAAGCATGGTAAATAATAAGGATGAGTGTGATAGATGAGGACAAGAACAAGAAATTTCTAGGGCTCATCACACCCCCCAACTTAAGATCTTATTCTACCATGAGCAACAAACTTGTTCATTTCCACTTCACAAAGAACTCTAAAATCCATGGGATCTATGGCACCACTGGAAAGGTGAGCATAAACTCCATGGCTTTGTTTAAATAGTTGATAATTTTAGACCTCCCTAGCTTCATATAATGGGGCTTTATCCTACCAATCTAGAATAGGATACCAAAATAGAGGGGGCTAGAATCTGAGGCTCAATAATTGAGATCACATTTCTCTAACAAGCAAAATATATTTTGTGATCTTGTTAAATGTTTCCTTCAAGTTAAAAGGGGAATATGGATCTCTCTTTCTTAGTGAAAGAGTGAGCTCATTCCATCATTTAATGCAAGACTCTTTGGCTGTAGGACCAACAAAAGTTCTCAATCCTAAGTAAAAATCTTGAATTTCATCATAATTCTTCACAAACTAAGTTCTAACTTCCTTTTTTAGAATGATATTATCCCATTCTATCAATATAACATCAAGTGCCATTGACTCTTTTCTGATAAGTAGTTGTCTTTCATTTTCCTTTTTTCTATATTCATCTACCTCTCTTCCTCTTCTTTACTCATTCAAAAGATATGATTAAAATGACTTTATAAGGACATCTTCAACATATAAATTAGGGTTCCATTCCTTGACATAAGGGACAACATAGTTTTAAAGATATAACTCACACAATTATGAACTTTATTTATAGATTTGAAAGGAGAGGGGATTAATTACTTCAAAAGGCATGTCATAGTAAGTTTTCATAAATTCAAACTTATGCCATTGCTCCTCAATATAGACTAAATATACTCTTATAGGAGGTCTGTAGTCAATGAGATCTTGAGTAAGACAAACCATATATTAAATCTTATATTGTAGTTTATAGATTCTTTCTTCCTTCAACATATTCTCTTCTTTCAATTTCTTATTTTCTTCTGTTAATGCCTTTAGACTTTTAGATTGACTATCTATCTAATTCATCAATTTAGAAGATACTATAAATGAGGAATGATACCTTACATCTTTGGTAGTTATAGGTTATTTTTTTATTTTTATCTACAACAAGTTGTAAAATAATGACTACAAGGTGGTCTTCAGTAGAGGGCTCCAACTAAAAATCTACTACAACAAGTCCATCTAGTCCTCCTCTAGACTGATCTTATAACTTCTTTTTTAGATGTTCAATTTCTTGTAAGGCTTTCTCTAGAGTGAGAAATTCCACTTGTATGGTAGGTTACTCCATTTATTCCACTTAATTTGGAGCATTGGTTCCTCTTTCAACTCTTCAAGACTGTTATGCTCTACTTGTGTTACCTTCTTATTGTATTCTAGAGAACATTCTTCCTTATTTGTTTTAGCCCCTAGAGATTCATCACTACCAGTATTATATTTTTCTCTATATTATTCATTAATTTCAATAATATAATAAGTTTTAGTTCTCATCTTTCTTCTTAATCTATGGGATTTTTAAGGAGCAGAGGTTACCTTAGACTTTTTAGGAGAAGGTGGAAGTACCTCCTCATATTCCTCTGAATCAGGCTAGAGAATGAGTTTTTTCCTTTTTCTTCAGGATTCCCTACTTGTGGAAGTCCTTTTTTCATTCCTTTCTTTAGTACTTGTTATAGGTTCTTGTGTTTCTATAGGAAGGTATTCTAATATAGGTTCTTGTGTGGCTACAAGAAGGTCTCCTTCTCTAGGTTCTTGTAGAGTTATAAAAAGGTTTTCTTTTATCCTCTATTCTTGTACCTCCATTTCCTCTTCTATTTCATTCCCCTCTCTATCACTTTCTACATTTCTTGGTACTTGGAGAAAATCTTCCCAACTTATGTTTGGTCTAGTCCTTTGTAAATAGTCCTGAATAATCAATCAGATTAAACAATGATGGGAAATAGTTTTGAAATTACCTTTTTGAAATGCCTCCACAATTTTTGTGATCATGTGGAGCAAGAATTTAGGGACATTTATCTCCATATCATGCCATAAATGATTAATGAATTTGAAGTGAATACCATGCAACATGAAATACCTCCCTTCATAAGTGAAATATATGTAGATGAACTCAATAACCTTGTCCCATCTTCTTAATAAAGATAATTGTGTAGTGCCCTAATTTGAAGTTTCTAGGCTTTCATTTCCTTTAATGAATTTTTTCCTCTCTACTTTGACATCAATTTTTTTCTGTCATGCCTCCCTTATTCATTTAAATCCTATTACTCTACTAATGATGATCTATGTTAGCTTTATTTTCATTCCTCTTACTATTGTCAGGTTATTATGCAATGAGCCAGTGAATTATTCTACAATTCCTTGATCTAGGGCCTATATCCTTTCAAAATATCATGCCCATCCTACATTTTGGAATAGGGCCAAGATGTCTAGGCTATTATTAAAGAAGTGATATCAAGTGCTTCATGTTTAAGTAAGTCCCCTCCCATATTATGAAATGAAATTTGAGTTGTAGGTTTACGTTCTTATAACAAGGGTTTTGGGCTATGGTAGAATGTTTGTGACTTTTACATAGGGAGTGAAATAATCCATTTGAATTATGGGAAATCTCCCCCCAACATAAACTATCACTTGTCCTCAAGGGACAAAGCCGACATGTGAAAATAGGTCATGGAAATAACAAGGGGTGGTGGTAGTAGTGCATCAATAGTCACATCAATTAGTGAAGGAGAAGATATGGTGAGTTGGCATGATAAAGATAAGATATGGTGGTGTGTTAATACCATTAAGACCCATCATCTTAGTAATAATTAAATTTTATGACATGAAATAAATATAAAATAATTACCTTATTACTTGTGGGAATACATTTAATTAATGCACAAATGATGATTCAAAGTGCTGGTCTAGTATGTGTTGTCATTTAATTGGGAGCAAAATGCTTTATGAGAATGGAATGTAGGATGGAATGATAAGAATACAGCCTATAGGAAGAAATGTTTCCTATAGCAACAAGTTTTCATCCTGTAGCAAGAAGTGTTTCTTGTAGCAACAAGTTTTTATCATGTAGCAAAAATGAAAATGTATTTTTTCTCCAAGGGAATGAATCTTCAATAAAAATAGATGAAAATAAAAAGTTATATTTCATAGTGCCTTTTTTTTAATGAATGTCAATTAGCTAGTGACCTAGTTTTCTGAGACAATATCCATAAACAACACCTGAAGGTTTTCATTATTGATTTTTTTAATTTTTTTTTTAATTTTTTGGTCCCAACTAAATTGTAATTATAGGAATCTTAGAGGTAGGATTTTATTCAGCCTGAACCAAGCCATTGTGAATGGCTAGTTCTTGGCTATAGAAAGTTTTACTACTCTTGGAAAATATTAGATAAGGGTTGACAAAAATACCCTTTAGCTATAGGAATAGGTTGATTTGATTCATAAAGAAGAGATGGATGTTGTTCTTCAAGAAGTTTGAAAATGAGAGTTTCTTTGAAAAATGGTTTCTTATATAGCTTAAGCCTATGGCCATTAACAAGTAGTTAGAACTAAACAGAGTCAATGATCATGAGCTTTGTAGCTCAATTATCTAAAACTTGTTTGATATCATAAGACCCAAGTCATATGGGCTGCAGCTTTCCTTTATGATCCTTGTATTTAGAGTAAAAAAGGAATGCCTAGTCACTAGGTTGGAAATTCTTAGTCTTGATGTTCCTATCATGCAACCCACATGTTGTCTTTGCACTATTTCAATGTGATAAAGTATTTCTTTCTTAGTTCATCAAGTCCATTCAGCTGTATGATCCTATCTTGTTGATATTATAAAAGATCCAAACCCAAATCAATTATTTTCCTTAATTTTTTATGTTCAACTCAATGGGTAGAATAGGCTTTTTACCATAAACTAGTTCATATGGAGTGAAAATAGTTGTAGTTTTTAAGGTGATTTTATAAACCCAGACTACTTATAGAATATGAGTTAACCAATCTTTTCTATACAAGTTGAAAATCTTAGTGAGGATATTTTCCAATTCTCTATTTGTCACTTTTACCTAACCAATTTATTGGGGATGGTAAGGAGTAGAATTTTTGTGTCTGATTTCATATTATTTTACCAAGGTAGTTATGAGGTCTAATGTGAATTATGGGCCTTAGTCTATGACTATTTCTCTTGATACTCCATAGCAGGTGAATATTTATTCATACAATAACTTAGATACTTTATCATCTTAGGCATGGGTTAAGGATTTGACCTTGACCCATTTTTTGACATAATCAGTGCACACTAGTATATATTCCTTATTGGATTCAGGATTAATGGGACCTACAAAATCTAGTCCCCATTTGTCAAAGGGTTCCAAAACCAATTATGGCTATAATGACATTTCATTAGAGCAAGTGGGTTTTCTCATACACTGGTATTGATCAAATATGTGGGTATACATCATGGCATCCTTATGAAAATAAGGCCAATAATATCTAATAATGAGTAATTTCATGGTAGCCTATTTGGTATCAAAATTCCCCCCATAGGGTTCATCATGATAGGATTTAATAGTGTCATAAGCTTCATCTTCTCAGATAGATCTTCTCATAACTAAATTTGGTCCAATGATAAAGAGATATCTGACAATCTTGGAATAATGTTTGCTCTTTTGGATTAGATGTTATTTTTCCCTAGGTGAGAAACATTGTGGTATTGATCTTATAATAAGATAGTTATCAATATCTATGAACCAAAGAGATTGAATTGTTACTACAAATAAATGTTCATTACGAAAAGAATCATCTACAATAAGAATGTGCTCATCATTTTTCAATCGAGATAGAAAATTTGCTACTACATTATCCTTACCTAGTTTGTCCATAATGGTAATATCAAACTCTTGTAGAAAAAGTAACCATAAAATTATCTTTCCTATTACATTAGGTTTGTTCATTAAATACCTAATTGTTACATGATCTATGTGGATGAATACTTGGTAAACTGTAATGTAGTGTCAAAATTTGTTAATGGCATAGATGGAAAAAAAATTCCTTCTCTATTATAGTGTAGTTGAGTTTATCTCCTTCAATATTATTGCTAATAAAATAGATTACATAACTCAAAGATTCATCTTTTTAGCCAAGGACAACTCCTAAAGTGGTGTCAGATGCATTTGTGTGGATGTGAAAAGGCTTCTTCTAGTCAAGCCCTCTTAGAATAGGATTTTTTATGAGAAGGTCTTTGAGATTCTAAAAGATAGTTTTATAATCATTATCTATGTAAATTCAACATCCTTAGTAAACAATCCAAATAATGGGGGTGTCAATTTTACTAAAATCTTTGATGAATCATCTATAGTAACCATCATGTCCTAAAAAGCTTCTAACACATTTTTGATTTTATGGTGTGGGTAGATCCTTAATGATAATTATCTTTGTTGGGTCAACATGAATTCTAGTAGGGGATATGTAATGTCCCAATACAATCCTTTTAGTCATCAGCATATAACATTTTTCAATGCTCAAAGATAATTGGTGGTCTTGGTAGTGTTGAATAACTTTCTCCAGGTTGGTCAACATTTCTTTGAATGTCTACCCATAGATAATGAAATCATCCATGTACATTTCAACATAGTCATGGGAGAGATCATAAAATATGCTCAAAATAACCCTTTGAAAAGTGGTTGGGGCATTACAAAGACCAAATGGTAAGATGACATAGGCATAGGTTCCCTAATGACAAGTAAAAATAGTTTTATCTTTGTCTTTTGGAGAAATTCGTATCTGATTAGAATCATTATAGCCATATAGAAGGAAAAGTACTTTTTCCCTACTAATGTATCCAATACTTGATCAATAAATGGAAGGGGAAAGTGATCCTTCTTGGTAGCAACATTCAATTCTTTGTAGTCAATGCAAATATTCCATTTCCCCCTTTCTTATGGATAATGACTAGGGGAGAGACCCACTGGTTATCAAAAATATGATAAACAAAACTTACATCCAATATTTTTTGTAAATTAATTTTGAAAATATCTTTAACTACAAAATTAATTCTTTATTGGGGTTGGTGAATAGGTTTTCATTCTTCTTTAATGTAAATGTGATGCATACATAAATATAGGGGTATTCCTCTCATGTCATGGTAATCATAATAAAATGTTATTATGTACTTTCTCAGCATTGTAAGTAACTAAATTTCTTATTGGGGTGTTAAGGAGGTGTTGATGTTGAGAGGTTTGTTTGGCAGAATGTCTACTTGCTTTGTTAAAAAAATCATGGTTTCTACATTGGTGATTAAAGGAACATAACTAAATTGATAGGGAAGTAATTGATGGAATTTCCAAATGTCTCTTTCAATTTAAGAAAGATCATTCTTAGGAAAGGTATTCTGAAGAAAGCATGGTGTACATTCCAATAGGGTTGTGGCTATAGGATCCTATTGATAGGTTTTTTGAAAGATACCAATAAGGATAGTCTCTTCTTTTTGTGCCTACAGAGATGGAATCCAGTCAATTATGTAGAGAGTTTTCAAGGAGATAGATTTCTCAAAATTTTGAATCCAAGGGGTTAGGCCATCATTATAGGAAGGCTGATGTTGGTGGATAAATAACCACTTTTTGGTGTCATTTCCATTGGAAATTAACATTGTTCCTTACCTATGGCCAATAAAAGCATCAATTGTGGCTAACCATAGCTAGCTAAGGATGAGTGGATAACCCCCCCAAGTTAAATTTTAGATACAAGACAATAAAGTCTATTTGATATTGCCAAGAGTCCATAGTGATAACAAGGTCCTCAATAATCCCCTCAAGCTTAACAATTGATCTATTAGCCATCTAGAGGATGGTGGGTGTTGGATGGAGAGTGGTAAGTTTTAGATATTACATGGTCTCCATGGTCATCACATTGATGGTTGCACCTATGTTGATTAAAGTATTGGATACGGGTTGGCCATATATGCTAACATTAACTATACAACTTCTTAGATCTAAATATTTTGGGGGAACTATATTTCCCAACATAATATCTGCTAGTTGGCCAATGACTTGGAGTATTTTAGGATCCTTCTTCCTTCTTAGTTTTTTCAAACATAGATCTCTAACAACCTTATTGTTGATAGGAACCACCTTTATTGTTTAAAAGAGTGGGATTTTTATGCACACATTCTTGAGTTGTCCTAACATATCGAATTCAAGCTCTAGTTTAGGACGTGATATGTTTAATCTCTTCAGAAAAGGAGGATTGTCAGATTCATTTTGATTTTTAGATGGACTTGGCTTAGAATTGGCCATGAGTGGCCATATACTAGTATGGAGTGGGGTTGGTTCAAATTTTTCTATGATTATGGGTGAGGTGGGTTGTGGAAGAACATGACCTAAGTGAAGTTGAACTTGATTAATATCTAAGGTGTATATTAGATATTACATTATTTTAGTGGATTGTGTTGGTTGAACCAACTTATTGGTAAGATTGGGGATGAGTTGGGTGATTAATTGATTGGTTTGAATAGGTTACTAAGTGTTTAGAATTAAGAATTGTTGTTATTTTTTTGGTTATTACATTTACTGGAGAAAGCCTTGATTACTTTTCCATTTCTATTTCCATGGATTAGAGGGAAAGAACTATTGCTAGTTTTAGAATTACCTAGGTTGAGGTTGTTTTCCATTCTGTTGCATCCATAACTAATTTTGGGGTAGCTATCAATTTTTTTGGCACCAATTTTGATTGGGTATATTCATCTAAGAACCACATTTAGGATTATTTGAGAATTAAGAATTTGTAAACATAGAGTTTGATGACATACCTGATTTTTGTAGCCATGATTTCTTTGAGCCATGAAAAATACTTGATTCTCATCTTTTCTTATGGCATGGAGCTCCACCATTTTAGGATTATCCTCAGATATGCTAGCTACCTAATATTTCATAGAATGGCATGTGTAATCTACCTTCATCTTTCTACATTCAGGGTAATGGGTGGCTAAGGATTTCTTAGTTTCTTCTTTCTTCATGTATGTAATGTATCAAGCTAAGTAGCTAAGTGGCTGATAATGTCCTACTTCATGTCTTAGAGCAGGTTGATAACTTCACCTTTAGACACTCTTGATGTAGATGCTATAGTAAGGGGTTTTCCCCTACTTTTGTTCATGGTTGATTTGGAGTAGTTTGTACATAGAACTATTAGTTCATCAAAGGGCAGTGTAGAAATATTACCACCAAACATTAAATCTAATATTTATAAACAATCATATATAATCCCTTTCAAGAATATCAACTTGATTGATTCATTATCCATTGTACTCTCTTTGTATTTTTGTAAGCTAAACAAAAATCTTTCCATATATTCTTCCAATGACTCATCATCATCTTGTGTTATTTAGAATATGTCATCTCCCCTGTAGTTCTTTCCCCTATGATAGTCTTGGTATTTCATCATAAACTTCTCCTTCATTTCTTCCAAAGTAGAAAGGTCATCCTTTCTAAGTCCCATGAACCATCTAAGTGCTACATCTTTGAGTCTTGCTAGAAATAATTTGAGTTTTTGAGTGTCTTAATTATAATCATAGTTTCGGCATAAGATGTCAAACTATAAAAGAAATGTGTCTGGATCCTCAAATACTTTTCCCCTAAAAGTAGGAGGTCAGAGTGAGGTATATTCTTCATGGGTGCATTTATGTTAGGATTAAGGATAGGAAATTTAAAAGTGGTAGACTCATTGGTAGTGTTTTCTTCTTGGTGATCCCCAATGAATACTATTTATGTTGGTAGACTAGAGGTTGTTATTACCCACCACTCAAAAATTCTATCAATTATTTTATTTCCTAAGGTGTAGAAGATGGATACTTTATATTTTTTTAAGAATGTATGGCTTCCTATATAATGGGGATGGTGTGGATGTTTCAGAGTATTCAACTATTATCTCGACAAAGAGTCTCTCTAAATTGAAAGATTTTATTGGCCTGGTGTTTCTTCTAGGAGCAAGAATAACCTTGAATTCCTCTTTAGAAATAAATTTGGGAGAAAAAGGGAAGAGAACTTATGATTCCTAAGTATGAGTTGATAAGGTGGGAATTCTCAAACATGATACATGTGGGTCTCTTCTAGGGGTATGAACCTCCTCAAGGTTTATAGCTTGTGCTACAATTCTAGCCAAAAATTCTTCCTTCTCTACCTCTTTTATTGACAATTACGAGTGATATTCAAGAATTCCTTTATGTTCCTTAGCTACTACAATATGAATTTTTGATCTTGAAGTAATAATTGATGATTAAGGTAAAAATCTTCCTATATAGTCCCCTTCACTTTGCATACGTCAACCACTTTTTTAAAACTTTTTGCCCACCCTATCTACATAGGGTTAGTAATATGGGGGGTTTTGAAAATTTTCACTATCCTACTTGTAAAAAGGGAAATTTAAACTATGAAAGAAATAAATCTTTAATCTAGAGAAAAAAAACCTTTGGAAATAAAAACAATAAACATATAGGAATAATTTCTATCAAGATTGAAGATTATAAGTGTGTGACACCCTTCTCCAAAAATGGTGCCAAAAATGACTAGCAGTTGATTCATAATTAGATATACTTCTCTTGATAAAAATGAACAAGGAGAGTTACCATAGACTTTTACCTTCTACTTCATTCAAATGTCAACCAAAGGATGTAGGCTTGATAGGATGATGACACTATATGTGCACACTCAATCTTCTAATTTGACCTTTTGTTAATTGTAATTTAAGATGTTGAAGTCATGTAGTAAATCTAATGATGGAATTTAAATATGAACATAATACTATGAAATAAATGTTTACACATTAGAAGATTCTTTAAACAAATCTAATAATATAAATCACACAATTCAGAAATAAAACACATAGTGCATAAATAAATCAAATAACATGCTTACCTATTTAATGGGTTAAATTGTTGTTACAAGACTTCTAAAGGGGGACCTTCCTCCTTATGACTCCAACTTCAATCCTTCCTCTCACAAAACTTAATTGAATTCAGAAATGCTTGTTCATATTAATAAAAAATACAACAAAAATAAATAACAATTGCTTGATAAATGTACTTTAGATAATTCTCTAATCAACATCTACTTCCTCTCAACTTTTCTATTACATATATATATATACATATATATATATATATTGTAGAGGAGATTATTTTATAAAAAATAATATATATTCTAATCTAAGAAACATTTGACTTAGGATAACCGAAATTGGCTCCTTTTTCTAAAGTCATCTTTCATGTGAATTTTTCAACATTATTATAGGACAAACAAAAATGTTTCATTCTTCAACCAAATATTTATTGAGCTCCATGGAGGTTATAGTTGTTTCTATGAGTTAGTTGAAAAAGGAATCAAAATCAGTTCATCCATGGCTTTGGTTATGCAGTGGCTATAGGATATGTCCATGTGATGAGATTCCTTTGCTACAGGTTATTTTGTGCTATATACCTATTTCTCCAAAACATCTTAAAACACATTATATAAAAAGTGTCCTATAGTAGAAGATAAATATCATATATTTAATTCCAATACATAATTATAATTATTCAAAAAGTATGGAAACATAATGCTATTTAAAAGATTATGACTCTTTAAGGAAGGAAAATTTATGGGAAAGTACTCAAAAGCATGGTAAATAAGAAGGATGAGTATGATAGATGAATACAAGAACATGAAATTTATAGGGTTCATCAAGGGGGGTGAATTAGTGAGACCAAATAATCCAACTCTAATTTCAGTCTTTACAAACACTTAATCAGTTACCACAAGCATTCATGAAGCATACACATCATTTATAGGAGTGAACAAGAGAGATAATGTAAGATCAAGCTCATAACACATGACATATGTAAGAAACCCTCATGGGGGATAAAACCCACTAAAACCTATAATTGGATTAATATCTTATAATAACAAGAACCAATTTAGATCAGCTACAAATGATCAAGGAACTACAATCCCTTATTTAGTGAGATTATAATCTCACAAGGTGATACCATACCTATTTAGCTAAGATGCAAACAACTAGACCTTTAACAAGTTTCACCTTACAAGGAGAGAAAAAACCCTTATATGTTGATAAATAACAATAATACCTATGAACACATCCACTTTGAATTGATGTCTTCAACACATGATAATGGACCTTTAATTATCACTCTTCACCTTCACTCACTCTCAATCTATAAGAGCACTATTATGCCATTAGAATAATGACCTACTGGTCATATAAAAAATATTCAATTTGTTCCTCTCTTCAAATCAGCCATTGGGCACCCACCCTTTCCTTTGCTTCATAACACTAAGCTCTCAAATGCACATTCCACACACAAGTCTCTCACAAGTCAAGAAACCAACACATCTGGTTTCACCATTTATAGAGCTATGATAATTATCAACATATTGGTTGGATATTAGGCATTCCTTAACCCTTAATTCATCTATTATACTAAAACATTTCTCAATATAATCTTCATATGTTAGCCATAGCATCTATGGGTCACCCATAAGCAACTACACCTTTCGATTAGGCCCTTATAGCTCTTATAGGTCTCATGGAGACCTATTCACACCTTTAGCACTTCATCAAACAAAATCAAGAACAAAATATCACTTCCTAATACATGGACCCATTCCATATGATATATAGGTTCCCCTTAAGTGCCAACAACCAACATAGTACCCTTCTGCTTAAGCACAATTTACTCAAATAACATTCTATGCACATAGTCACCATGAATGAATACATAATCAACTTATAAACCTTTGTTCATACTGCATATGATTATTAAAACCTTTTTAATTCACATAAGTGGTCCTCATATATTATAAAAATCTCTCCAATATCTAATTCATCATGAGACATCAAAAAAATATCAAAACAAACTTAAAAAATCTTCTTGTGTCACTTTCAGAATATACATATCACATAGTCAACTTTGAACCTTAATAACTATGTTTATACACACTTTTATCTCTTTAAATATATATTCCAAATGTTCCTTGGAGTCCTCTAGAATATTACTTTTTACACCATAATAAAATTCTACGTAGATCAAAAGATATAGCCAAAATATATATCACTAGATTTTTCCTTTACAAATTCAAATATTCAAATACAAATAGTCATAGTTAAAATTCAAACACTATGCTTGCATCTCGTGTCCTCACTACTTAGATCAATCAGCCACCATCGATCTTATTTTAAGGAGATTAACCTTTACCTTTCAGTGTTCATCATTAGATCTTCATCTTGACAATTTGACTTAATATGCTCTGTTGATCTCTAATACATAGCTCGGTCTTTATCTCTAATTGATGTTAAACATCAAACACTTGTCCTCATCTCACTACTTCCATACATATTATAATGAACATTCTCTATTTATCCTTTTGTAATTAACTTGATCTTTACTCATTTTAAGCATCAAACACTTTGACTCATTTGACTTACTATGCACCGTAGATCTAGATATATGAACTCCCATTCACCATTGATCCTTGAAAGAAGATTGATATTTATCTTATTCAAATTTTACCAAGTATGGGAACCTTGCTTATCATCTTAGAATGCTAAGTTTGCATATTCATATCTTTTGCTTTTTTCACTCACATGTTATCAAATTTGGACTGTATGATCTCCTCACATAGGAGAATCCAACCATATATCAAACTAATATTGAAACCCTCACATGTGTGAGATATAATGACTTTAAAATTCCTTCTTATATTTTTCTACCACAGAGCCAACAATGTCAAGAATTACCTAGAAGGCTAACTTTGCACATGCATATCTTTTGATGTGCTTTGGTGCATGATTTAAATATTAGCAAAAATCTACTAGGCACAATATTGAATAAAACCATATGATAAATTTATATTGAAACATCCACATGTGTGATATATTCCATCACCAAACTACTTACTCATCTCTTTCTTGCCTCATGCAAATTTGGCTATGGGAAAACACTATCAAATTACTTGGGAGCCCAACTTTGCACTTGCATATATTTTGATGCACTTCAACACATGATATAAATTTTATTAAAAATAAACTAGGAAAAAAAATAAAAAAATACATATGATCAACTCCCCTTGACTCATCCACATGTGGAAATGGTGATGTCATAAAAATACCTACTCAGATTTTCTACCACTAGACCCAAAACGTCTTGATGACAACAATGATCAACCAAATGAAATACACACATGCACACAAGCACTAAGACCATATAAAACATCTTAGGACCTATTTCACATCCTCAAATTACTCTACTCATCCCTAAACATCTCTAATCATGTAAACTCTGAAGATCAACTAGGCCTTCTTTAAGCATATTAGGACAAGCACATTGTGCACTTTGTCATTGTTACTTAGGCTATCAAATCACTTCATCTACTCACTAGGACACCTCTAAGATATAAAAATCTATGACATCATCATAAAATCATTGAAAACTCTTTGACATTTATAAAACCATTCTATTTATGATAATTTTAAGCACATAATAGGCTCAAAGAAGTGTAAAGGAAAAGGTAACAAATTTAAAGATCAATGAAAAATCATAAATATTCTAATTAGGCCCTATTTTTAGTGATATTTTTATAATGAGGTATTTAATCATTCTAACTTATGTATGGGTTGTTAGTACCTTACTCTCCTAAAAGGAGACTTGTGTGAGGAAATATCTCTAAGGTATTAATTACCAAGTCTTAGTATACAGGGTAACCCAGTTAGCTCATTATGACCATTCTATTCAAGGGGCATGTGTGTGTGTTTTAGACACGTCAATGTGTTTTTATCCATATCAATTAAAAAAATAAGAGTTTATGCCTATGGAACTAACCAAATGGTCTAACTATGAATAAACAATTGATTCAAAGAGACACATCTACTATTTATAAGTTCAACAATACATAAATGAGTAATAAATAAGAGGATTCAATCAAGATAAGTATTAAACTCAGACTATAACTCAAAAACTAAACTAACCCACTATTTAAAAAAAGGAAAAAGAAAATGGGGAAAAGATAGAAAAGATTTGGGAGGACATGGCCAAATCCACATCTGTATAATCACTTACAACCCACAAACCAATCCTACATTTGACTAGAATTCACACAACTGCAATGTGAACTAGTGCCAAAATCTAAGGAGGGAGCCAAGATAGAAGATACATTTTTACAAAATACCACACAATTAAATGAAAAATAATTCTTCCAAATCTCTTTATATTGAATAAAAATGTTGCTTGAGTAGCATAATAGGGTTACAATGATCATTTGAGTTTAAATCTTGATAACATCTCCCTATGCAAAGTAATATAGAGGAAAAAATAAGCAAAAATAAAAAATAAAGGGTTCATAGCTCTCTAAGATCCTTTGGAGAAGAAAAACCAACTCCTGAAATAAGAAAAAAACAAATCCTCAAAGAATAAAAACCAACTTTTATTATAATAAAATGATATTATATATATATATATATATATATATATGTATATATATATATGTATATATATATATATATGTATATATATATGTGTATATATATATATATATATATATATGTATATGTATATATATATATGTATGTATGTATGTATATATATATATATATATATATATATATATATATATGTATATACATATATATATGTATATATATATATATATATGTATATACATATATATATGTATATATATATATGTATATATATATATGTATATATATATGTGTGTGTGTATATATGTGTATATATATATATTTATATATATATATATATATATATATATATGTATGTATATATATATATATGTATGTATATATACATATATATATATATATATCTTTTACCACCAAAAACTACCTTTAATGTGCTAGCTACTTTTTGACAAGGGCTGACCACTTTTTCATTATTTATCAATGATTGGTGTAATGTGGTTGATTAATGGATCTTGATGAAAATTTCACTCCCATACCATTACCTTTTCATTATTCACCATTGATGACTCTTGATTTAGGGTTTACTCCCCTCACCATCATTTGACATTGTTCACCACCTGTAAAAGGTAAATAAAACAAGTTACCTTAAGAAATTTTCTATAAGAAAGGAGATAAAACAAGAAATCACATAAAAAATTAAGTTTGGTTGATGGTAAATGCATCTAGATGATGTCATAGTCATAGACAAATGATACTGGGGTTGACTATGAATTTTGTTATTGATAGATGGCAATGTGGCTAACTAGTAGCATAGTTATTAACAGATGACAATGCAACCAACTAGAGGCATAGTTGTCAATATACAAAAATGTGACTAACTTATAGTATTGTCATCAACCAATGACATTTCCATTAATTAGTGGCATTACCATCGACTAAAAACATTTCCATCAACAAATGACATTGTTATCATTCTATGGAACTAATATCACTTGAAAACATTATTGTCACTCGATGAAACCATGAGAAAACCCATGGTAATAGGCTATGGGAGTAAGGAAATCTATGAAAGCTAGGATTCAAAGGTAAATTGGGAGGCCCTAACTCTATTTTTATGCTAATTATAAAATACCAAGTTGACTTGCACAAATGTGGTATTTTCAATAATGGTAGTTTTGAGTCCTAATTCAAAAAGTGAATTAAGATAAACTACCAAGGTAAGTTGTAGATATGAGGCAAAAAAACCATAAGTGTATGTGAGAGCATATCAAAAGGCCCAAAAAAGGGGGTCCCCATTTTTAGGCTGAAAATGGGGCATGTTGTGCAAGAAAAAAATAAATCTATCTCTATAGTAATCTCTATTATCCCTCATTTTTTATCTTTTACATATATTTAATCTCTTCTCCAAATTAATTCACAAAATAAAATAAATCTTATATATACTCTATTATGTCATTTGGATTATTTTTGGCTTTATAAGCCATGGGAAATAGATTTTATCTTTTCTCAAACTTAATTTCTTCCCTTGTATCTATATTTAATACCTTCCTCTTCCTCACCCTTTTAATGATGACACTCTATTTTTAAAACTAGGTAGATACTATAGGTAATTTAATGACAACCATATTATGTCTCTCATTGCCTTTTCCTTACATTTATTTAACCCATAGGGTACAATAAGTTCCCCTTATTATTTTGATTGACTTCAGTCTTTAGAGGTAGAGGGTGGAGGAGTAATCAGATGAGGATTTATTATTAGAGGTGATAATTAAGAACTTATTTGATTTTTAAATTATAGTGGTGGATATATAATTCTCTCCCATGGTAAGGCTTACCTCTATGGGGTGACTTCAACCACATAATAGTCAAGTCTAGGTTTTTTACAACTATCATGGTGATTGATTGTATATGTGAGGATTGTGTCATGGGTAGATACAATTGAGATGAATGTTTTTGGGGAAATAGTTTCTATCTAGGATTTAAAATTGATAGTGAAACCAAATTCTCAAAATAAACTCTTTTTTTTGGAGTATTTATTTGTGTTGATGTTGAAATAATGGAAGAATCACTCAAGATAGACAATGAGGGCCCTAAAATGGCTAGAGGCAAATATATAACTTGAGTACCAATAATGGTGATAGAATAAATAAGAGAATAAACTAACTCATTTATGTTCTAAATTTTTTCTTCAACGAGGACTTGTTGGTATAGTTCTTCAATTAGAGTTTCTTCTTATTGTAGGCTCCCTAGGCACATAGATTTGACTTTCACTAATTATACCTCTTCATCATTTGGAAAATTTCTCATCACCAAATTTAGGTTTTTATCCCTTCATTATTTTATCATCTTCCTCCTCTTAATATATTTATTACTCCACTAGGGATATCACATGTCCATTATTCTCTTCTTTCACTTCCTCCTCATTAAGGTATTCTTCTATAGTAGCTAGATCAAATGTTGGTATTTCTTCTAATTATTGGATTTTGGAGGAGTATAGAATAATTTTATATTGGTAAATGACCATGGGGGAATAGGAGGTGAGGGATATGATTAAATTAATAAATAATACACAATAGTATAAACTACTACTATAAGTGGTGGTTGGAGAAGAGACTGGTATGGTACGGTGTGTTTGAGAATATGTCTCTTCACTAGTGGTAAAGGATGGAGGTGTACTTTATTTATATTCTTGAGGGAAAGGAGGATTAGAGATAATATATGTAAATTAATATTGTATAAACTCTGTGAAGATCACTTTTGTAACTATTTAAGTAGAGGTTGAGGTTCCACAGAGAATGTACTTGCTTGCCTATTTATAAGAGTTTAGTCTTTTCCACTATATTGGATGTGCCCAAAATTTTGGTAATGGTATGTGTGTGTGTGTGTGTGTGTGTGTGTGTGTGTGTGTGGAATATAACTAGGGATTAATAATACCTCTAAGAATTTATTTTTTAATTTATAGGTTTTTCTCCCTTTGACTACTAGAATCTCCCTCTTATAAATTGGTCTCTTTTCTTGTAGGAGAAGGAGACTAGTCCTATCCTACTAAGTCTTGAGGCTAAGATAGAGGCAATTGGTGACTCCATGCTCTCTATTCCTATTCCAAGATATCATTAATATCTTCCTTGGTAATATCAATATCATATTGGATGGATTGAGTGACTATCATGGACATTTGCTTGTTCTTCTTCTGAGTCCATACCTTAGAGTCATCTGATGCATTCAAAATAATAACATCATTCTCATAATATTGGTCACCATATGTGATGTTCATCTTATTATTTTCCATGAGGATCTGGAGATAATTCCTATTTTTTTTCTAGGGTCCCATCCCATTAATTGATCCACCTTTAGATTATAATGGGATCTTACCTTCTCAATTAAGTTTAAATACACCCTCACCATAAATTAGAGATATTCAATTCTCAGAGGAGTATTGAAATAATATGCATGATGTTTAAGGCCAAGATAATCATATATTATATTATATAATTGAAGGTCCACATCTTATTTTTTAATTTTGTCTTAGACATGTCATGGTAAGAATAGAGTACGTGCCTTTTTTTTACAATCCTAATAATTATGTGATTAGGGTAATACCAATAGTCCCCCATTTTGCCTATGATTTTTCTCAATTTATCAAATAATTGTGGAATATAAGTGCCATGAATTACTTGGTATAATTAAGTATATAATTCCTCATAAATCATTTGGATTTTATTTTTGAACTTGTAGACAAACATGAAAGAATAATCTTCATAGATTCAATTGTCTACATGTTCTACATAGAGCTGCCATAATTCTCCATGGATCATATGGATTGTGATAAGTAATACATATAATAAATATGATATCATATATAAATTTCCATTAGATATAATCTATTTTATCTTTAACATATGATTCTTTTGTCTAATACTTATAATTTCTCCCATGACAACAATCTTTTTTGAAGTCATGAAGATGTCCAAAAATGGGACCCATTCCACTTGTACATAAGTAATACCAGGAAAAACATATAATATATTTAAAGGATCCATGTCTATCTTAATCTCCATCTTGAACTAGATGGGGTAGTTGGAATAAATGCCTCCCTTGAGATTCAAACTTTATCCATTTACTAGCCATTATTTTAGTTTTCCCTCTACAATGCTTTGCTCAAGCCATACATTGGTTGAGACTTGGTTATAGGTTACATCAAGCATTGGAAGCTTAAGGTAATTTTTAAATTCCCTTATAAAAATGTACGTAAGTGCATTATTCTATTTTATGAGGTGTAAATAGTCTCCAAATCAAGTATGAATAAAGAATAAATCACAAATTAGGTTGATATAAAGCATTATATCTAGTTTAATTACTAATTGAAGAATCCCCATGGTTTTTATTGGAATCAAGTCATTGACATATTATCTATTATCTTGGGATAATTGGTATTCTATAAAATATGGTGGCATAGAATCCACTGCATTCCAAATTTTTGAGTAATATGGAAAATTAAAACTAAGGGAAAATTTATTGAATAGGGTGTCTATGTATTCAATATTTCTAGTACAAGAATTTTTGGAAGGGACACAAACACATTCTGGTTGTGAATAATAAGCCATTTTAGTAATTTAAACTATGTAATTCTTTCACAAACTAATCTAAGTTGTCTTACAAGTCCACTAAAAAAGTTAGGGATTTGATATCTTGAGAGCTCAAAATTCTAATGTCCACTTGTAGATTAATGGTAAAGTGACTTACCTTTTACTTTGAATTTTCATATACTTCCCAAAGTCTATGACTTGAATTCTTAATATGTGTGTCTTCAATGTGAATAACACCCTTTGATTTTGATTTCATTTTAAATTTGAAATTTCCAATTAGATTTGGTGGGTTTTTGTTTTCCATATGGAAAGTTTTCATTAACTTTACTTATACAATCATCCTTTTTGAGATAGATGTCAATTTATCACTTACTAGCCCTTTGATTTGATATTTAACTCATTTATTTGTATATTATGTTGGGTGAATATTTTGTCACTCAGCTATCTGATTGAGCATAATAGGTTTTATCATCCATAGCAAAGGAGATTGGTCAGCCCAGTGTGTAGGTTTACTACATCAGAGGTGGACAAATCTCTCTTCTCATCAAGGGGAAGTTCCCTATAAATACGCAAGAGCTATATACTATATAAATAAGCAGAAATTAACACTCAGGGGTAGGATATACCATCCATCTCTCTTCTTTTAGAGATGATGTTAAAAAACAGAGGAGAAAATCTTGGTGAAGACACTAAAATCACTTCTCTTCTTTCAGAAGTGTTCTTGCAAGAAACAACAGGAGTTCTTTCAAGTATGATAAGTGACTGGTAACAGAGTGTAGAGTAACTAGAAATCTAAGATGTAGCACAAAGTATCCACCTTGAATACCCAAGAGTGAAATATGAAGAACAATGGGGGCACAAAGTCATCCCAAATTCCTTTACATAGAAAGAAACTAAAAACACACACTGAAAACAATTATGTCAGCACAAAGTCTAAAAGTAACTAGTTTTAAGACACCTTCCTTATCACTTCCACTCGCTCTGCTTACCAAATTAAATAAATAAGAACACATTCAGAAGATAGACATAAGAAAAATTTCCTAAAATGATACAAGCTATAACAACACAAAGTCTGCAAACAACTTGCTTTTTCATCCAGATAAAATGATATGAACAACAATCTAAGCTCAAAGTCTCAGTATTCACCTTTCCATTTGGGCAGAGTTTTGCTTCTGATAATGAGATCTCTTTTGCATAATGAAAGAAATTATAATGTATAGCAACCAAGCAAGGCTTGGCACTCTTTCCCATGGGATGGCCCATGCTGTAGTCAATGCCTTCAATGTGTTTTTAGTTTTGTCTAGAGGGACCATGCTTAGAATAGTACATTTCCTTAATTATGGTGTGTCCATTCATCTAATATGTCTCTTCCTAGGTTTGGATCATCTGGTCTATCCCCTTTGATGTTTGTGTAGCTATCCATTTTGTCTTTACTCCAAAGGAGACTAACAGGTCATGCCTTCAATGTTTGCAAGCCAAAATATCTACTTAGTGGACTGTTCCACCTACTGAAATTACTTCTGCATAGATATTTCAAGCTTTTCCCTCTTTCTACTTTTGTTTTTTATAGCTTTGTCTCTTCCTAGAATTTAAGCTCTCAGGGCTACATTCCCAGCTTTATTGGATCTTTACATTACTTCTCTCAGTGGTTCTTCCTTTTGGCCTTGGCCTTAAGCCCTTTGAATGCATTCAGGTCCATGTTTAAACATGAAAGGATCAAAAACTATTTCACTGCTATGAATTTGATGTCTTCATGCATGTCATCACTTGAAAGCCAATGGCTAGTTGGTCACCCTGATTTTGACGGCTATAGGGACGTCACCAGACTTTTGGATCTCAATGGCTAGTTGGTGACATTCAACTTTGACATCTGTGGGCTCATCACTTTCCTTGACAATTCCTTCAGATTTCTTGTTTTGTCCTTCTTGAAGGAGAAGAATCCCTTCAGAGTCTTGAGAAATGCCTATTTTGGCCGGTGAGAGCCACCTGTAAGGGCATCTGCCCTTCGAGTAGTCTTCAAATGGCCTTCAAGCTTCTTTCTCTTAGAGATTCCTCAGGTTAATTCCTTTAAACAAAATTTCTGAAGGAATCATTTTCTTTATTTTGTCTATTTTCCTTCAAACTTTTGCAATGGTCTATCTTCTCCTCACTTGCCTTTTACAAGGGCTGTCTGACCTCGGTTCACCACCCTCTACAAGGGCACTTGTTCCTTTAGCTTTAGGGAATCCCCTTGAACCTGCCAATTGAACCAACCAATTGAACCAAATTTAGTTTAATGGTTCAATGGTTCAATCAATTCAATCCCTTTATTTGGTTAAGTCCTTTGTCCACTTGAACCAACCATGTGTTGAACCATTGAACCAAAGTGGTTCAATGGTTCAATGGTTCAATGGTTCAAGCCTTCTTCTCTTTGATAAGTGTTTTGAAGCTGTTAAACCTTGAAGTGGTTGAACTATTGAACCTTTTCCAAAGTGCTTAACTCTTCCTGATGACATTGAACCTTGAAGCGGTTAAAATCGCTTGAGTGTTGAGAGCTTGTTTCTTCCTACAAAGTCTGTAGAAATCAACATGTGAAGTCCCTAGAAATGAGTCCATAGAACTTGGCCTACAGAGTCCATACATTTTCACCTATAGAGTCTGTATAAATGGGCCTATAGAGTCCATAGTTTCAATCCTATAGAGTCTATAGATTTAAGCCTGTAGAGTCTGTAGAAATGGGCCTATGGAGTCCATAGTTTCAAGCCTGTAGAGTCTATAGATTTAAGCCTATAGAGTCCATATATTTCTAGAAGAGCTTTGAAAAATGAAGAACTTGAATGCTTAGAATAATTTTTGAAAAGGGGAGAGAGGATTTTGGTCTGTTGAACTAAAATAGTTCATAAGTTGTCACAAAAATGAGTGACATTTTTAGGGACAACAACTGGCTCCAGTTGGGGAACTTCCCTTAGTTAAAATTTTGAAACAACTGAGGGGAGTAAAACTAGAATCTTTGATGCCTTGAAGTATTCCATTGGGCTATGGAGTCATGCTACCCAAAAAGAAAGGCTCCAAAAATGAAAAAGAACAACACAAAGCAGAAACAAGACTATATAAATGTACATATATATAGGTGAACTTATCTGATGCTTCAAGAATTGAATTACTTCAAATGTCACCCATTGTGAGACAATGAAGATGGCATTCCATCTTGATAAACTAGTAGGAAACCATTTTGTCCCCAGAATCGGTGATGGGCAAATGGAACTCTCCACCAAGAATCACACTTTTTATGCACTCCTTTTGGCTCTCTCCTCTTGTTCCATGGAAAGACATGGTCTTCTCTCTAAAAACTATAACTCCTTGCTCTCTCTATAAAGAGTTACTTTTGATTACTTTGGAGTAAAAAAGTATGGTCCACTACCATAGCTTGCTATTCTATTGGTTCAGTCCAGCACATGTTTTGTTTGTCAGCATCAAACTCTTGACAAACCATCAGCTCAACATCTCCTTTGGTGTGAAGGAGTTTGACATCTTGGTCTTAAGCAACCTTCAATTTGAGTAATAGAGGTTCACATTTAGCTATGTTTTTGGTGTTGATGAACTTCAACTTGCATGAAGGAAAAATATCTCCTTGAGGAGATATCAACACAGTCTCAGCTCTAGCATTGGTAGAAGAATTACTACCATTAGATTCCAAGATCCAAACATCATCAGAAACTGATCTTCTATCAAATTTATCTTTATTAGAATTGGAAGATGCCTTTTTATCTATATTGTGCCCTACCAATTCTTTTGATGTCTTGTTTGAATCAATTTCTGGATTGCAAGCTATAGGAATTTCATCTGAAGAAACATGAACATCCTCTATAGCCCCTACTTGAAGACTCAAATAGAATCTGAGCTTTAGGTGCTGATGTCTGAGTGACTAGGATGGGCATGTTCCTTGGGGGAAAATGAGTTACCTTTATAATCTCTTGTCCTTCAGGGACGGTTGTATTCTTCACACACTCTACCAACCTGTCCAACTGCTTAGGGTTGGCTTGTAGGAATTAAAATTTAGTCATTTGAATTTTAGTTTTCTCAACATGGTCAATTATGTCAAATGACTGAAATGGACTATGAAGAGAGGATGGGAGTTCATCCTTTTGGTTTTTAGGGGGGAGAACTGATCTGTGAATTTAAAGTAGAAGGTGTAGGGATGTTTGATGTACTTACCTTCTTAGCAATCACCAGGTCCTTTGGATAAAAAGGCAGAGTGGTCCCACATTTAACAATTGAAATTTTTGGTTGAGGTCACTCCTCTATCTTTTCTTTATTAGCTTGCTAGGCTGACTGGTTCTTGGACTAGGTGAATACAACATATGACCCCTCAGTTGCATTACCTTCACTTTTGGGTTCATCTTGATAATTTAGGAAACCAATGTGGGAGTCACCATCTGACTCTTCTTGACCCTCCATGAAGAGATCAACATCATTTTCTTGATCAAACTCAGGTTGGAAAGAGAAATCATGTTCAGTTTCCAGATATCCAACTGCTGAGTTGGTTGGAGGTTCTTCAAGGGCGAGGTTCCTCTATGGGGGAGGAAGGTGATTTGGCTACCCTTGATTCCTAGCAGCATTGCCTTGGTATGTTTGATTTTGAAATGTCTTCATTAGCATATCCAGATTAGGAGGAGTAGACATAACTTGGGACATTTGTCTTCTGAGGACCAGCAATTCATTTACTAGCTTCTACACCATTGGATCAGTGGTGGCTAAAGGGAAGTATTCAGAAGATGAAGAAGATTTACCTTTATTAGGGTCTCTCTTTATCTTTCCTACTAGGATAAGGTCATCTTCTACCTCAGTATCCAAGTCATGAGTGGTAGCAAGGTCTATGTGTCTATCCCATCTCAGCAAGAAACTCACTTCAGGCAGTTGTGAGTTGATGAAGAAACACTTGAGATTTTGAGGTGTCAGCTGGGCAACCATGGGAATCATATGCCTCAGCTTATCTAACCTGGCAATGAAGTCCTTCATAGGTTCATGGGGCTCCTTTTTCATCTATGTGAGCTAGGCTAGCAAGGCATGTGCATCTTCTATAGGTTTGAACATGGCTTCAAATTTATCCTTAAGAGTGTCCCAATTAGTCATTGATCGAGCTCGTAGTTGGTAAAACCAGTCTATAGCAGTGCCTTGTAGTGTTTCCATGAATACCCTGACTGCTATGTCTTCAAATTCCACCCCTATTACACCACAGGCTATGCTAAAAGCTGCAATGTGTTCATTAGGATGAACTTTCCCATCACCAAAGAATTTGGGGAAATTCTTCCTTAAACTGTGTGGAATTTCATGTAGAGGTGGAGTCAGATTAAGTGGGTCAAAAGAGTTACCCCAGGGGCCTTAAATTTCCATGATGGGATTATGAAAAATAGGATAACAAAT
Organism: Torreya grandis; assembly: GCA_037957365.1. Lineage (NCBI taxonomy): Eukaryota > Viridiplantae > Streptophyta > Pinopsida > Cupressales > Taxaceae > Torreya > Torreya grandis. The sequence continues at coordinate 934,822 of JARHVA010001608.1, forward strand.
TTGGGTAATGTATGGATAGGCAAAGCTCTGATAACAACAAAAAAAGTAGCACTACCTTGGGCTCTCTGGCTTCTTGTATAGTGTGGAGTTGTCATATTGTAGAACAAAAATGGGAAAGAATTGGCCCTGCTTCAACTTGAACCTTGAGGCTTCAAACTACGCATTCTATCCTAATGGCTCTGGTTTTGTAGACCAAATAATATAATAGAGATGGAGGAAGATGGTAAGGCTATAATGATAATGGGTATGACATGGAATGGAGTCACTAGAGTCTATAATGGATAAGGGTAGGGACTGCTTCAATCTAAAACTTGAGGCTTCAGACTACACGTTCATCCCTAGTGGAGTCACCAAAAAGACTGTTGGGTGAATATTTTGTCAGTCAGCTGTCTAATTGAGAAAAATAGGTATTAACATCCATAGCAAAGGAGATTGGTGAGCCAAGTGTGTAGGTTTAATACAACAGAGGTGGACAAATCTCTCCTCTCATCAAGGGGAGGTTCCCTATAAATACGCAAGAGCTATATACTATATAAATAAGTATAAATTAACACTCAGGGGTAGGATATACCATCCATCTCTCTTCTTTTAGAGATGATGTTAATAAATAGAGGAAAAAATCCTAGTGAAAACACTAAATGCACTTCTCTTCTTTCAAAAGTGCTCTTACAAGAAATAGTAGGAGTTATTTCAGGTATGATAAGTGATTGGTAACAGAGTGTAGAGTAACTAGCAATCTAAGATGTAGCACAAAGTCTCCACCTTGACTACCCAAGAGTGAAATATGAAGAACAATGGGGACACAAATTCATCACAAAGTACTTTACATATAAAGAAACTAAAAACACACACTGAAAACAATTATGTTAGCACAAAGTCTAAAAGTAACTAGTTTCAGGACACCTTCCTTATCACTTCCACTAGCTCTACTTTCCAAATTAAATAAACAAGAACACATTCAGAAGATAGACATAAGAATAATCTCCTAAAATGATACAAGCTATAATAGCACAAATTCTATAAACAACTTGCTTTCTCATTCAGATAAAATGATATGAACAACAATCTAAGCTCAAAGTCTTAGTATTCACCTTTCAATTTGGGCAGAGTTTTGCTTCTGATAATGGGAAGATCTCTTTTACATAATGAAATAAATTACAATATATAGCAACCAAGCAAGGCTTGGCACTCTTTCCCATGGGATGGCCCATGCTGTAGTCAATGCCTTCAATGCATTTTCAGTTCTATCTAGAGGAACCATGATTGGAATAGTGCATTGCCTTAATTATGGCATGTCCATTCATCTAATATGTTTCTTCCTGGGTCTGGATCATTTGGTTTGTCCCCTCTAACATCTACATAGTTGTCCATTTTGTCTTTACTCCAAAGGAAACTAACAGGCCATGCCTTTAATGTTTGTAGGCCAAAATATCTACTTAGTGGACTGTTCCACCTACTGAAATTACTTCTACACAGATATTTCAAGCTTTTCCATCTTTTTGCTTTTGTCTTTTCCAGCTTTATCTCTTCTTGGAATTTAAGCTCTCAGGGCTACATTCCTAGCTTTACTGGCTCTTTACGCTCCTCTCAGTGGTTCTTCCTTTTGGCCTTGGCCTTAATCCCTTTGAATGCATTCGGGTATGCACTTAAACCTACAAGGACCAATGGCTATTTAATTGCCATGAATTTGACATCTTTAGGTGTGTCATCACTTGAAAGCCAATGGCTAGTTGGTCACCCTAATTTTGACAACTGTAAGGATGTCATCAGACTTTTGGATCTCAATGTCTAGTTGGTAATGTTCAAATTTGGCGTTTATGGGCCCATCACTTCCCTTGACAATTCCTTTAGCTTTCTTTTTTTGTCCTTCTCGAAGGAGAAGAGTCCCTTTAGGGTCTTGAGAATGGCCTATTTTGGTTGGTGAGAGCCACCCACAAGGGCATCTGCCCTTCAGGCAGTCTTCAGATGGCCTTTAGGCTTCTTTCTCTTAGAGAGTCCTCAGGTTAATTCCTTCAAAAAAATGTTCAAAGGAATCATTTTCTTTGTTTCATCCACTTTCCTTCAGACTTTTCCTTCAAACTTTTGCAATGGTCCATTTGTTCCTCACCTACCTTCTGCAAGGGCTATTTGACCTTGATTCACTACCCTCCACAAGGGCACTTGTTCCTTTGGCTTTGGGGCAGCCCCTTGAACCTATCGATTGAATTGACCGATAGAACCAACTTTGGTTCAACGGTTCAATGGTTCAATCAGTTCAATCCCTTTATTTTGTTAATTCCTTTATCCACTTGAACCAAACGCATATTGAACCTTTGAACCAAAGTGGTTCAATGGTTCAATGGTTCAATCCTTCTCCTCTTTGATAAGTGTTTTGAAACCATTGAACCTTGAAGCGGTTGAGCTATTGAACCTTTGCCGAAGTGCTTAACTCTTGCTGATGACTTGAACCTTGAATTGGTTGAAATCACTTGAGTGTTGAGAGCTTGTTTCTTCCTGTAGAGTCCATATAAATCAACTTGTGAAGTCTATAGAACTGATTCCAAAGAACTTGGCCTATAGAGTCCATAGATTTTCACCTGTGGAGTCCATAGAAATGGGCCTACAGAGTCCATAGTTTCAAGCCTATAGAGTCTGTAGATTCAATCCTATAGAGTTTGTAGAAATGGGCCTGTGGAGTCTATAGTTTCAATCCTACAAAATCCATAGATTCAAGCCTATAGAGTCCATAGATTTTTGGAAGAGCTTTGAAAAATGAAGAATTTGAATGCTCAAAACAATTTTTGAAAAGGGGAGAGAGGATTTTGGTCTGTTGAACCAAAATAGTTCATAGGTTGTCCCAAAAATGAGTGACATTTTTGGGGACAACATATTAAACACTTGTTTAATTTTCAATTACCTAGGCCTTTTATATTTATAACTTTGCTTTGTATGTTTTGGGGCTATGAGTTAATGTGATTGAGCCATGTGGAGTAATCTCAGGCCTATAGGAGATTAAATATTTATGGTTCTTAGTTGTTTAATATTTTGAACTATATACAACCCTATGAATATTAAAGGTTAATGATATCTTTCCATTTTTCATGATATCATCACTGTATAAGCTTAGAGACTTAGATCCAAAAGACCATTAAGCAATTAACTTCAGATTTCTCATTCAAAGCTTCAGGTTAATAGAAATGTTCCAACTATTAGGCTCTCAGAGCTATAGAACCTCAACAACACTAGATGATTAAGTGTGCATTAAACCTCCATAGTTTTGGGTTCATTTAAATGTGCCAATTAACAATTCCTTGGAGCTTAAAACCTTGGAGTTATTAGTGATTAACTTTATTTTAAAGCCTCCATGAGTCTAAATTCATGTGGCATTTTATTAGAGCTCAAAAAAATTGAACATTTAAAATTTTATTTTCTGGTGATTTTTTCCCCATTTGAATGTGGTGCTACTATGTGGATGTCTCAAGGTGACCCAACTGTAGATAATATATAAAAATCCTTCTTGAACTATGTTATATTCTAAATAACATGATAATTCCATTTCTTGAAGTCTTGAAGCTTAAAGAATTCAGGGACTTGAATATTTTATGGAGGTTGAAGGGCTCCAAATAATGTAATCTTACCACCTATCCTATGAACATATGACAAAAATAGAAACACTAGGTAGAGACACTTTAGTGATGTTAGTCCAAAAAACATAGAATTAATTTTCAATAATAATTTTGAAAACCCAAGTTTTAAAATAAATCAAAATTTATGTTCAATATTTGATTTTCATATTTTAAACTTATAAAAACTTAAACTTCAAAGGAAAGTTTATAAATAATCATATTAGAATCAATGTCATGGATGCCCAAGGCTTAAATAAACTTGAATAAATATATTCAAACAATAGTGGGTCCCCATATAAGTTTAGAAAATGGGGGGTGTGTGTTAGGGCACAAAAAATAGTAACTCAATGGAGAAAATACTCCTGAGTATTTGAGAACCTAGAATCTTAGAAATGTGTCATAACATAATTTTATCTCTAACAAGAAAATAATAAATAAACAGTTCCCTAGAAAAATATTCTTAATTCCTCATGCAACATACTATCTCTTTTCAATATTTGGAACTATGTTTGATTTTATGAATTCAATTTCTCCTTTTTATGAGAGTTTTGAAAAAGTCTTGGATAAGCATTATAGGTTTTCTTTTGACTCATATTTTAGAACCAAATAGTAAGGGAAGCCTAGATATTTCTTTGTTCCCATCTAGACATCTATAGACCTAATAGAGATACCTATGATTCCACTTTAAGCCTTACTTTACTTCCATTTAGGTGTCCATATCCATAGTAGCGATTAATTGAATCATCCATTTTCTATTACTTTGTATAATGACTTTTTGAAACATATATAGAACAAGGGTTGGGAACTATCATTAGATAGGTGTATATATAACAAAAATGTATATTAATCAATATGTCCCTATTAGTGTGCATCCATTTCTATGTTTATTATCTATCATCCAATTATTATCATGTAATAGTGTAATTGATATTTTGGAAATGATAAGTCTTTCTAAACTTTTCATGAGTATATCAAAGTAAATCTCAAAAGTCTATCAAACTCATTTAGTCCAAGAAGAATCTAATCTAGTTGTGTAATATACATCAATCCTAGAAGATCAATTACTATTAGAAAAAATCCTTGTGAACACCAATTGTGCATACTTTTATATTATCCCCCTTTTTTTGGCATGTCTTTTGACAATTCTAACCTAGGAAATCAATTGGTCTAATTTTCAATTTTAAATAATTAATCTAAAAATCATAAAACTAATCTATCAAAGTAAATGTAGAAAATAAGAAACACTAATATGAGAAATCATAAAAAGATTAATATCAAAAGAAAGAAATATAATCTATTCCTACATCTACACCTCCACTTACATTCATTCAAAATCATCTCCAGTTGGAGTAACCATGAAATAATGTCTCAAAAACTCTCAATTGATTGGAAAAATAAGGTCATTATCTTGGAGGTATTTCAAATGGATGGAATTATTTCCAAGTATCTATGATATTTGATTGGTCCAATATATACAAGAGTGGAATTATTATGTTTCCCTTTATTTTCATATGCTTTATCCCATATAAACACTAGGTATGAAATACTAAAAGCTTTAATTTTGGATATCTTGTCAGACCATAGTTTGACAATGTCTTGGTGTTTACTAAAGTTATGCAGTGCTTCAATTCTTACATCTACCATCTGGACTATGTCAAGAACTCTAGATTGGATTATTTCATCTTCCCCCATGTTTTCTTTCATGAATTGGTATGTTTTAATTTTAAGAGTGATGAGGAAAATTGATTATTTCTTATACAATAGTAAGAAAGGTAAATCATTGATATCTTTATTATTTCTAGTTTAGTCTACCTAGAACACATACCTTAACATCAAATTCCATTATCTTGATTTATCTTGTGATGACGTATTGATGCAATCCATCAGGTTCTTATTACTATATTCAACCACTCCATTCTCTTATAGGTAGTAATTTGAAGAAAACTTGATGGTGACTTAGTTATTATAGGCCCACTTAGTGAATTTAATAGACTGAAAAGTTAGAAAATTATCATAAAATAAAGAAATTGAAGTGCCAAACCTGGTTAGTATGTTCTCTTCAAAAAATTTGATGATATCTAGTGCTCTAAAATTATTTATTGTTACAACTTCTATCTATGTAATGAAATAATCATTAGCCATTAGAATAAATTTATGTCCTACTAAAGAGTTTGGGTTAATCACCCCAATAAAGTTAAGACCCCACTAGGAAAAATGATGTCCTTGAATGATTGGATGGAAAGGCATGAAAACATTTACTTATATTTTTCCAAATACCTAAAACTCATGAAAGGTTCTAACATGGTTGTGGGCATATTTGAACATTATAGGCCAATAGTATCCCATCCTCAAAATTTTGTGAGGTATTGTGTTACCTGAGAGATCTCCAATACCTATATTTTGATGTGGATTATCTAGGATGTCCATAGATTCTTAATTTGAGACACACCTTAATTAGATGCCCTCATATTTATTTATGTATAAGACTCATTTATTGATCATATAATGAGATGATTTGAGCCTAAGGTATCATATTTGCACTTTTTTAATCTTAGGTGGACATGTACCTATTAATAAATAATGGATAATTTGAGTATGCCACTCACCATTAGCTATCTAAGTCTCATTGATTTGCTCAATGAATATATGTGGGCTAGTATCAGTCATGAGTTGGATGATTCCTTGGCCTCTCACCATCTTGTCTAGTTTGAGTTTGAAATCAAACTCATACAATTTACCCACCCATTGACCTTTTATTTTTCCCAATTCATTCTAACTAAGTGTAATCTTGACCTTTGAGTCTGGAATTATGGCATATGTCTTGTTTCTTAGACTATAGTGCCTAGAATTATTCACAAATTTTATTATTACATATATCTATTTTTATATTATTGAATGTTTCAACTCTACATCCTTCAGATTAGTGCTCATGAAGGCAATGGGATGTACATTGTCATCCACCTTTTATGTGAGTACAACAACTATATATGTTATGAAGGAAATGAATAAATATATAAATCCTTACTGAAGTCTGGGATGATCAAAATTTGATCTTGATAAATGTATTTTTGACATCCTAGAAGTTTTTTTGGCTTATGTTGTCCATTATATTTTTGCATCTTGCTTCAGCATGGCATTTAGTGGATTGACAATCTCTACAAATCTATAAATAAATTTCCTTACAAAGTTAATATTACTAAAGAATGATTTTAAATCCTTGATATTTGGGTTGTTATCTTTGAAATGGTTTGAATTCATTATAGATTAATGGATATCCCATCCTTAGTGATGACATGGCCTATAAACTTCCCTCCATTGACTCCAAAAATGCTCTTCTTTAGTTGAGTGATACTCCATATCTCCTACATCTATCAATTATTTTTTTGCAAGTGGTCTATATGATATGCTCTATATTTTAAAAACACTATCAAGTCATCAATATAGATGATGATACATTTTACAACAATTTTTTGAAAGGAAAAATTCATAGCTCATTGAAAGGTTACTCCCACATTGATTAGGCTAAAAGGCATTCTTTTGTATGTAAAATTTACCCACTTGGTGGTGAAGGTAGTTTTAATTTTTTATTATGATTTCATTAGCACCTAACTGTATATTGTATAATAAAGACATCATCTCAAATATGTTTACCATCTGAATTACTTCATCTAAAGAGCGTAGGGATAATTATCTTTCTTTGATGCTTGATTTAGGTTTCTAAAATTAAAAAAAATTGATCTCCATTCTTTTTCCTGACTAGTACTAGGCTAGCTACCCAGGTTGAATGCTTGATTGGAAAGACAATAATGGCATCTAGTATATTCTATACTTCTATTTGCATTAAAGGATCTAGAATTAAGTTTACTAGCCTCTATTTCTACTTGAAGGGATTATGCTTTGGATTTAGTGGGATGGTATGTGTGATGAGCTTGGGGTTAAATAATTTCAAGTATTCACATGTATAGGTGATCACATCCTTGTATTCAATCAATAGGATTTTCAACTTTCATTTCTCTTTTAGTGCAACTCAAGCTAATGTTCACATATTGGGGATGTTGGTCTATGCCCATATTCTCTTTGATAAAGTTAGACTCAATTTGTTTGAGTTGATTTAGATTTTAAGCTTGTGGATCTACATCAAAATATCATTCTATAGAGACCATCCCTAGAGGAAAATAGTTCTCTTTAAATTCTAAGGCACTATATTCTCTTATATATTCAACATGTATGGGTTTAATGTCATGTCCCCTTCTAGTTTGACATATTTTGAGCGGATGATTAGCCTATTATGCGACCCTCGTAGGCTGATAGGATGGATAGAGGGTCTTGATAGAGATGGGTTGGAATTCGTTCGGGCACTTTCGGGCATGAATTAAGGGAGATATTAATATTTGATTGATTTAATCAAATATTAATTATTTGAACTAATTTTAATTAATTATTAATTAATAATTAATTATTAATTAATAATTAATTATTAATTAATTATTAATTATTAATGATTTGGTCTAATTTGAGGATGCAAATTCTAAATTAAGACTTGGTCTAATTTTAAGACCCTAGTTCTAATTTAAGGAAGTCTAATTTAAGGGAGTCTAATTTTAGCAAGCACACCTTTGGAGGTGTATAAGAATCTCTCATGAGAGAGAGTTTGTAACCATGCTTATTATTGATATTGATTCTTGTTAAGAAATTCTTCTGTGAAGACTGAGCCAAGGGTTCCAGGATTCCAATTGCAGTGAAGAACGTCAACTCTTCATTGTGTGCGATTCAGAGGTTGTGAAAGATCAGCCGATCTATTGCCGAATTGAGAGATAACTTCACCCAGAAGTTATCATAGTATTACAGGTATTTGAGAGATAACTTCACTCAGAAGCTATCACAAGGGTTTACAGGTATTTTCTTTATTTTGGGTTTTTGATTCAAGAATTATCCAGATATAGATCTTTTGTGTCAGCTCATAATTCTACAGATCAGGATCAGGCATACAGGGTGTGTTATATCAGCGGCCGTACGACTTCCGTACAGATCTACAAAAAATCCGTACGCATCTACAGAAAGTTCAAGTACCGACATCGGCGAACAGGAACTTACAGAGACCGACATCGGTAAACTCATCACCGACGTCGGCAAGGGGACCACTACAGGTCGACCGACGACGGCAGTATAACCGACATCGGCGACTGTGTTTTTTACACAGTAGGCCGAGACGTGCCAGATTCAACCCAGTTCGTGGAATATTCAGGCTATAAGGCCGAACTTTCGATATTCTTTGTATACCTGACAGAGGATCTCAAATTGTAAGCTTATGAGCAAATAAATAAGAAATTATACTATGATTTATTCATCTATTTGAAGATATTTTGCAGAAATTCAGATAAGCAATTTGGAGCTTTGTTTTGATATTCGAAGGGATATTACAGTGGTATCATAGCTAAATCCTGCCATCCTGAGGGTTTAGAAATTTTATGCAGCCACAAGAGTTGCGACCACACGGGTATTACACACGTAGTAAAGCTTTGCTTGAAGGTACTCAAGTTCTAGAACAACCGCCGGAAGACATGGGTGATGATATTGGCAGGGCCCGTATTCCTCACCATCTAAGAGACCAAGATGATCCAGAGGTTTTACTTACTCTTAGAGAACTACGAGAAGGGCAAAGGCAGAATAACCAGGTATTACAGCAGTTGGCAGCAGCACTGCCAAGATTGGGTTCTCCGAGGGGACATTCCCCACACCGTGAGGATGTCAAGAGTGTTGCAGGATCACAGCGAGGCCATGGGACTGTTTCTCGTATAGCGAATAGGCCTACTAGGCCTATCTTTGTGAGACAGGAAGCAGAGGAGGTGATAGCAGGTGAGGAGCATGAGGAGACATTTACGGACACACTCAGGGCAGCGACTGAAGAGTGGGAGTCATTACCACATGTGGTCAGGGAGATGATTACTTTTGACCGATTCCTCACACAAAGGAAAGAACATTATCGAGGTCGACAGAATGGGAGACCAAGACCCCAGAACAATGATCTGAAGCAGGCTACGAGTAGGCTCACACTAGCAACATTTGACGGTAGTGGTAAGGTGACAGCACAGGCCTGGGTTAGTAAGCTGGATACATTTCTCACATTACGACCGATGGGTGAGGAAGATGCTATTAGATATGCGACACTACATCTTGAGGGAGTAGCTCACGATTGGTGGCACCATGGGATGGTGACACTCCATCATGATCGGATCACTTCTTATCAGGAGTTTGTGGACAGGCTGGTAGAGCGTTTTGACAGGAGGGATCCAGAGTCCTATTTCTGAGAGTTGGCACAGTTGCGCCAAAGCGGCAGTCTAGAGTCTTACATTGGTGACTTCCAGAAGTTATCAGTTATGGTTCCTGACATTTCAGAGAGGCGACTAGTAGTACTCTTCATGGAGGGCTTGACAGAACCATTGAGAGGTTGGATCAAAGGCTTTGATCCTCCTTCCTTACAGGAAGCTATGAAGAAGGCACGCAGTATGGAGATGGCAGCTCCATCTAGTAGATCTAACTCCAGAGGTACTTCTTCATCCTGGGATAGTAAGGGCTCTAACAGGAATAGAGAAAGACCAGGCTTCAACATAGATAAATCAAGGGTCAAGAATGATTCGAGGGCCAATCCAGCAGCACCACCTTTGGATAGAGAGGCTCTTAATGACCTGCGAAGGAAGAAGCTTTGTTTTTACTGTAAGGGTCCATATGATGCTAATCATGATTGTCCGTTGAGACCTAAGGGCAAAGCAAATCGGTTAATGTGGGCCTATTATGAGGATGAGGAATCAGAAGATTCTGAACATCACAATTGTTCCGAGGAGCCAGAGGCTGAAGCTTCAGAGCCTTGGGTAGAGGCAGAGTCAGAACTCCAGATTCAGGAAGCACGTTTATCTAGCATCCAGCACGAGGGATCATTCAGACTCTGGGGAGTTTTGGTCGGACAGAGGGTCATTACCCTTCTTGACACAGGAGCCACACACAATTTCATTGACACTAGATTTGTGGAGAAGCGTGGACTCACCACAGAAGAGTTCGGGGGCATTAGAGTTAAGGTAGCTGACGGTTACACCCTCCGGTGTGAGCAGATGATCAGAGATCTTCCATTGCACTTGAACAACTATGAGTTCAAGGCTGATTATTATGCAGTCAACATGGGAGATATAGATTTGGTTCTGGGCATGAAGTGGCTTCATTCCCTGGAGGTAGTCACTCTTAGTCTTAAAGATATGGAGATCCGTTTTGATGTAGATGGGAAGACTCACATTCTTAAAGCAATACGAGACGGCAACATCAAAACCATTTCTTTACATCGGATGGAGAGGCTCATACGGCACGATATGGTAGAGTGGGTTGCCGAGTGCACATTAGCACCAATGCAGGAGGGACAACAGAAGATCGAGTACCATCCAGACATTCAGCAGCTGAGAGTCAAGCATGACAAGGTCTTTGGTGACATTCCACCAGGGAGACCTCCAGACAGGGGCATTGAGCATATTATTGAGCTTGAGGAGGGGGCTAAGCCCATTATGATTAGTCCTTATCGACATCCTAAGTGGTTGAAGGATGAGATCGAGAGAACAATTAAGGAGTTACTGGCTATGGGTCATATTCGGCCAAGCAAATCACCGTTTGCTTCTTCAGTTGTTCTAGTGAAGAAGAAGGATGGTACCCTACGAATGTGCATTGACTACAGAGCCCTGAATAAGAGGACCATTAAGAACAAGTATCCTATACCACGTATTGACGAGCTCCATGGTGCACATTACTTCACGAAGATAGACTTAAGATCAGGCTACCATCAGATCAGAGTTCGCGAGCAGGACGTGGAGAAGACAGCTTTTCGCTGCCATAGTGGACACTACGAGTTTATAGTGATGCCATTCGGGCTCACTAATGCGCCAGCAACATTTCAGTCCACCATGAATAGAGTCTTCCATTCACTGCTGAGGAGGTTTGTACTTGTTTTTCTTGATGACATTCTTATATACAGTAGGAATTGGCAGGAGCATTTGGCTCATCTGGAGACTGTACTCAGCATATTGGAGAGGGAATCCTTGTACGCCAAGGAGTCCAAATGTGATTTGGGGATGACCGAATTGTTATACTTGGGTCATATTATCAGTGCAGGGGGAGTGCGGATGGATCCTGAGAAGATCCGCGCCATCATAGATTGGCCTATTCCAGCGAACCTAACACAACTAAGGGGATTTCTAGGTTTGTGTGGGTTTTACCGGAGGTTCGTGAATGGTTATTCACGACATGCAGCTCCCATGACAGATTTGACTAAAAAGGGTGCCTTTTGTTGGACACCTGAGGCACAGGAGTGTTTCGAAAGGTTCAAGGAGTTGATGACTACGTGCCCAGTTCTGGCACTACCTGATTTTTCAAAGCCATTCGAGTTGCAGTGTGATGCCTCAGGGGAGGGCATTGGAGCGGTGCTTATGCAGGACAAGCACCCCATAGTTTATGAGAGTCGTAAGCTCAGAGGACCAGAAAGACTGTACAGCATCTATGATAAGGAGATGCTTGCTATCATGCATGCCTTGGCAAAATTTAGGTAATATCTAGTGGGCAGCAAATTTTGCATCAAAACGGACCACAACAGTTTGAGACATTTCTTGGGGCAGCGAGACCTCAATGATCGTCAGCAGAAGTGGGTGAGTAAAATACAGGCATATGACTTTGACATCTCTTTCATCAAGGGCACCCAGAATGTTGTGGCCGATGCTCTTTCACGCAGGCCGTATTTGAGTACCATGGTCCACATTACAGAGGATTGGCGACATATGATTGTGGCAGAGTATGCCAAGGATACATGGGCAGCTAGCATTGTTGAGGGATCGACGGTTGACACCAGATATACTCTTGTGGATGACTTGATCATTTACAAGAACAAGGTTTATTTGATTCTAGGATCATCGATGAAGAACATTATCATGCGAGCTTTTCATGATATACCTACTGCAGGACATCCCGAATATTTTAAGACTTACAAACAGATCAGGGAGAGATTCACATGGAAGGGCCTCAAAGCAGATGTTCTTGAGTATGTGCGTGAGTGCCCTGTTTGTCAGCAGAACAAGCAGGAGAACACGTACCCAGCAGGATTGTTGCAGCCACTTCCAATTCCTGACAGGAAGTGGGAGTGTTTGTCGATGGATTTCATTACAGGCTTGCCTAAAGCCCAAGGATGAGATTGCATATATGTAGTTTTGGATCGGTTAACAAAGTATGCTCACTTCTTTCTGATTACCACCACACATACAGCTACATAGGTAGCAGAGGTTTTCTTCCGAGAGGTATTCCGATTGCATGGATTACCTCGGAGCATAGTGAGCGACAGGGATAGTCAGTTCCTGAGTCACTTCTGGCAGGAGGTGTTCCGACTTTGTGGGACCGAGCTTACACCTAGCACCAGCTACCACCCGCAGACTGATGGACAGACGGAGATTGTAAATAAATGGGTGGAGGGCTACCTCAGGAACTACATTACAGGGTAGGAAAAAGCTTGGGTTAAGTGGATTCATCTATGCGAGTATTGCTATAACACGACTTTCCACATGACCATTCAGATGTCTCCTTTTATGGCATTGTACGGGTATGAGGCACCGAGTTTTCTAGATTTACTACTGAGTGACAGTAGAGTGCCGAGTGCTGGGGACCTATTGCAGGAGAGTCAGGATATTATGAGGACTCTCAAAGAGAATATTGCTAAGGCGCAGAATCAACAGAAGCAGTATGCAGATCAGCGGAGGACCGAGAGATCTTTTGAGGTAGGTGACATGGTCTATCTTATGCTGCAGCCTTACCGACAGTCTACTCTTAAGAAGAGTGGGGCAGAGAAGCTTAAGCCACGTTACTACGGTCCTTTCCAGATCCTAAGACGCGTTGGAGAGATGGCTTATGAGCTAGAGCTTCCTACAGAGAGCAAGGTACACAATGTCTTTCATGTATCACGCCTCAAAAAGGCGTTAGGACACCGTGTGATACCTTCTACAGTTTTACCTCCCTTAGATGATGAGGGAAAATTGATCTTATTACCTGAGTCCATCTTGGAATCTAGAGAGAGACAGTTGCGTCGACGGACTATCAGGGAATATTTGGTAAAGTGGAAAGATTTTCCAGTTGAGGATGCGACGTGGGAAAGCGAAGATATTCTACAGCATCCAGAGTTGAGATTGCTTGAGGGCAAGCAATTTCAGGAGGGGCGGACTGTCATGTCCCCTTCTAGTTTGACATATTTCGTGCGGATGATTAGCCTATTATGCGACCCTCGTAGGCTGATAGGATGGATAGAGGGTCTTGATAGAGATGGGTTGGAATTCGTTCGGGCACTTTCGGGCATGAATTAAGGGAGATATTAATATTTGATTGATTTAATCAAATATTAATTATTTGAACTAATTTTAATTAATTATTAATTAATAATTAATTATTAATTAATTATGATTTGGTCTAATTTGAGGATGCAAATTCTAAATTAAGACTTGGTCTAATTTTAAGACCCTAGTTCTAATTTAAGGAAGTCTAATTTAAGGGAGTCTAATTTTAGCAAGCACACCTTTGGAGGTGTATAAGAATCTCTCATGAGAGAGAGTTTGTAACCATGCTTATTATTGATATTGATTCTTGTTAAGAAATTCTTCTGTGAAGACTGAGCCAAGGGTTCCAGGATTCCAATTGCAGTGAAGAATGTCAACTCTTCATTGTGTGCGATTCAGAGGTTATGAAAGATCAGCCGATCTATTGCCGAATTGAGAGATAACTTCACCCAGAAGTTATCATAGTATTACAGGTATTTGAGAGATAACTTCACTCAGAAGCTATCACAAGGGTTTACAGGTATTTTCTTTATTTTGGGTTTTTGATTCAAGAATTATCCAGATATAGATCTTTTGTGTCAGCCCATAATTCTACAGATCAGGATCAGGCATACAGGGTGTGTTATATCAGCGGCCGTACGACTTCCGTACAGATCTGCAAAAAATCTGTACGCATCTACAAAAAGTTCAGGTACCGACATCGGCGAACAGGAACTTACAGAGACCGACATCGGTCGACTCATCACCGACGTTGGCAAGGGGACCACTACAGGTCGACCGACGACGGCAGTATAACCGACGTCGGCGACTGTGTTTTTTACACAGCAGGCCGAGACGTGCCAGATTCAACCCAGTTCGCAGAATATTCAGGCTATAAGGCCGAACTTTCGATATTCTTTGTATACCTGACAGAGGATCTCAAATTGTAAGCTTATGAGCAAATAAATAAGAAATTATACTGTGATTTATTCATCTATTTGAAGATATTTTGCAGAAATTCAGATAAGCAATTTGGAGCTTTGTTTTGATATTCGAAGGGATATTACATTTAACATCTTTTTCATCTATTAGTCAAGATCTAAAGGATCCATAACTATTCATGAATTTAATAATTTATTGATACTCCTCAAACACCTGGAAGTTATCCAAATTGTATGGGACATAGGGATAAGAAACTAACTCCATAAAATTTTTTCATTGTGGATTCTTGGAGTAGTGATAGATTAGTAATTGAAGCTACTAATGAGTTTGCTATCTAGTTTTTTTCCCTTGGGATGGCCCTAATATTGAATGATTCAAAGATTCACTTATTTCACATTATTGGTGTTTTTACTTATTCAATTAAGTGATTTTTCATTGATATTTGTTTTTGATTTGGTTAAGAATTAGTTTTAAAACATAAAAGATATGAAACTACTTAACATTACTCTTTAGTGTGAACTAAAAATCAAATATTAGAGCTTCATACTTAGTTATATTATTGGTGTATGGGAATTTTATCCTATATGTGGCCAAATATTGCTTCCCATCAGGGTAGGTCAAGGCTATGCCAATACCTAAACCTTGATTTAATCTAGATCCATCAAAAGGGAGAGTCCATAACTAAGAAGGACCTTCAAATTTTTGTTCATGAAGTTTTTACTTGGTAGTGAATGTGTACACCCCTCCATGTGAAGACATAAATTTGATATTTTTATTTTTAGCATTATAATCTATAATCAATTACTTCATTTTTGGTTCTTGGTCCACCTAAATCTAGTTGGCCACTCATTTAAAAGGTAACCACATGTGTGAGAAGTCTATGGCCATATATCCATTCATGATTTTTGACCAATCTTGACTACATAGTAGGCCATAAGATTTTAAAATTTTAACTACTATAATATCAATGTATTTATGTATACATAGCTTAGATGCAATATATATGTGTACATTAGTCAAATCTCAAACACATGAGATAAAATACTTATCCAACTATAGGACCACTCTTTTTTACTTATCTGGGGTTGAATCTAGTTTCTTGCAAATCTTTAGGAATTACATTAGTTGAGGCACCTAAATCAACCAAGAAATTATAAAAATTCATTCTTAACATTATGAAAACCAAGATAAAAGGTGGTACTTCAAATTTATCCTTATACACCATCACATTTGCATACATAACTTTTTATTTGTTAGTATATGACCTTCCAGTTAAGGCTTTAAGTAAAAAATCTTTCTTCTTGATAATCTGAGCTAACTATTGAAGATTGAGGTTAGCCTTGATCTTCTTCATGTACTCAATAATATTGTACCCTCTTCTACTATGTGGTTCTAACTTCTATAATAGATCGTTTCTTTTTGGAGGGGAAAATTTATTATTGGCCTTAGAGTCTGAAGGAATGGCATCACTATTTTTTAAAGGTGTTTTAGTGGTAATAAACTAATTTTTCCTTAGATTATAATTATTACTCACTTGGTGTAACTACTAAAAATCATGGATCTCATCTGTGTTATCCTTGAATTCAATATCATCCTCCACTACAAATGGGTCATATGTCTCAAAGACCATTTATGTACTAGGATGTATGCAAGAAATAAAGGAAGATGGTTTTGTCTAATTGGAAAAACCTTCCTACCTAACCATATCTTTATATAATATCTCAAAAGTAGTGTATAATTATATGTACTCTAGCTCAACATGTTGTGTTATGTTATGAACTTGACACCAATTATGAAGGGCTACTTTCATGATGTTAATCTGTTGCATCTTATTAAATGGTTGTTTCTCTAAATGGTTTCTTAGCTTATTGTACCTTTGGAATCTAAAGCTCTAGTTAGTATTCTACCCACCAGTGTCATCCATGCATTTTTTCATGTTAATAAATTCATTATTTAATTTTTACACCATCTATTAGATAGTTTCCAACTCTATTTTTATAGAATGAAAATCAATACCCTATGTAGTATTAATATTGACTATTATCACGGACTAATTATAGTTTTTATAGTTGGTCAAAAAATAATTTAGGAAGCTAAGGTGTTCATTAGGATGGGCATGGGATAAAGGAAAATTAGTATATACTTGGTTCTAGTTTTGGGCCACAACATTCTAATTACATTTGGAATTAGACTGAAGGCTAGAAAGACAAGACAAAGATTAAGTGGTGCCAAGGCTTATGACTGAGGGTTTAATTTTTTATCAATATTAATATCTTCAATGTAAGCCAAAGGTAGTGTAACATTATTGGTATCTCTATGGATAAATATAATAGTCATAGGGTCCAGGGCATTCTTGTACATTTTGAGGACTAATGCCTCCTCAAGTTTATAGCTAATTTCAAGTCTATTGTACATATTTTTGAATATATCAATAAAGGCTCAAATTATCTCATTTGGATCTCTTATCATACTTCCAAAGTGTTGATATACAACACTTTCATTGGTGAATTGTCTAAACTATCCTAAAAACATGTTTTGACATTGATCCAAAGTTGTAATTGATCCTTATGGGACATTAAGAAACCATTCATAGGTAGCATCTCGTAATGTAAATGGAAATATTTTACATGACACCTCCTTGTGGACTACATTCAATATTCCCAAAGTGGTTTTGAAAGCCTTTATATGTTATTTAGTAGTCCTACTTCATAAGGGAGAAAAGGAAGGAAGATATTTCTTAGGGTTTTTGGGTAAATCATGTACATATCTAATGAAATTGATAATAAAACCGATAGCCATGCTTAGGCCATTAGGCATTATGGAATACATATTTGTATACCTAGAGAGTATGATCAAGTTTAAGGTCTTCTCTTGACACCTTTATTAGACCTAAATTTTCTATGGATTTCCAAATGTGGGTATAACAAGTTAGTTTCTAAGGTAGACCTTGTTAATCTTATAAGTATACCCAATGTAACTCAAATGATTCTTCTCAAATAAATAGAGGTGAAATTTTAGGTCCTCCTTATAACACTAAATAAATTACTATTGATGTGGGTTTTATGCACACAATATAACTTTACAAGGTAGCCTCTAAAATTTTAGGATCGATGAAAAAGTATTAACTCCAAGTCATGAGTTATGGGGTCTTGAATTTTATAAACAACCTATTGGTGGAATAGCAGTGAGTGGAGTAGTCATTTACCATATATGGTTTTCTATGGATGAGTCTAAATCTAATTGTGATGGGTGGATTTATGATGGATATAACCTAAGGTGGGTATGATCAAAAGAAACTTAAAAATAGGGAAATGTAAGGTAGAAAGGAAGGCCTATGGACCAAATAAGATGAAACCTTTCTAAGCTAGTCTTTGAGCTAGGGATTGGATAAGTAATTGGGAACCAATGTTTTTTACAAGATACTATAATCACACTAACAATAAAACATAGTAAAGATTCCAAGGAAACAAATATACAACAAACTTAAGTAGATATAATCAAATGTTATTACATTCATGAGATTGCATTATCACATCTAAAAAGGTAGATTATGATTAATATATAAAAGTCATTCAAATCAATGGTAAAATAATATGAATAATTGTATTTAAAATAATAATAATGTACAACCAAAAAATAAGATATCAAAATGATATAAATTCTTAAGAGATTCATAGATTTAGATAAGAATCAATATTTACACATCAATATTAGTTGTAGAACAATCTATATAATTTCCTATTAATCTTAACAACTAGAATTCTCCTCCATTTGGGATAGAGAGGATAAAAATATATATAGGCTTGGTATGGGGCCTCCTCCTCCTCTAATAAAAGTCTAAATTTACATGTCCAAAAATATAACTATGTATCAATTATCATGCAAATCATTCATTTACAAACCCATAATAGAATTACTTGACCAAAATATTACACACACACACACACACACACACACACACACACACACACACACACACACACACACACACACACACACACACACACACACACACATGAAAAATAAGTTAGGAAATAATGTTCTAACTTAATATAAACATGTAAATGCATACTTATATTTAGGTTGGTACTATGTGGCATCACTAGTATAATAAAATGGCTAAGTGATTGTTATATAAATTTAAGTGGCCATTGTAGTTACCTAAGGAATCAAAATTAGTCCACCTAGAGTATTTATGACCATGTATTCATGAAATTGGGAACCCTATGATGATATGGAAACACTTTCAATTGGTTACGTGATTGGTGTTAAACTTGAAGATCTTTATTTATCTTTGAGTTCTTTGAATAATGCATGTGATGCTTTAGAATTATTTGTTAATAATATCAAAATTGATCAAGTAAGGTTTAACTATTTTAAGGGATTTGTCCATCAACCTTGTGTGATATATCTCTGAGATCTTAAAATCTACTCCAAGGGCCTTTTTTTTTTCCACTTTATCCTTAAAAAAATGTATTAGCTACAAAACCTCATCATTAGTTTTTTACATTGTTCCTTCATATTCCTCCTTAAATCTATTTATAACTACTTTAAGGAGTGTCTTAAAATTAGGCATGTTGACTATTACTCCTACAGAGGTAATCAAATTAGTGACCCTCGTGTATTTTAAAATTTCCAAGGACTCATTTTCATGACTTAAAAAATTTCCCATTAATGCCTTCATCTATGAATGTTAGTTAAAAGAATCATCCCTTTTGTAATTACATAGCTAAGGGCCCATGCAACATCTTGGCTGGACATTAGGTTTAACTGGTTGAATACACTACTCTTGGAACATTGAACCAAAAAAGTAAGCCTTTTATCATATTATTTTATTTGGTGCTAGATTTTAAATGCCTTTGTCCTTTTAGATTGGATCTCTCCTCCAGAGACTCAAATACTATTCAAAATATTATACATATTGGTGGATACACTCTATACACTATATAAAATATCCCAAAGGGAAAGAATAATCTCTCTATAATAATCTCTAATGTGATTCCTCTTTACCCCAATACATCTATTTCATCACATATCTATTTGAATCCACAAAAGAACATAAATATTGTGTATAATCTATTGGATCATTTAGATAATATTTAGATTTATTATCTAAGAGAAATAAATTTTATCTTTGCTCAAACTCAATTTTTTTCCTTGTATCTATATTTAATTTCTTCTTCTTCCTCACCCTCTAAATGGTACCAATATATTTGTCAAAATGGGTGGAGACTATAGATGATTTGGTGATGACTAGACTTTGTCTCTTATCCTTTTTTACTTGAATCTATTTAACCTATAGGGGGATAATAAGTTCCCATTATTCTTCTGATTGACTTGGGGTTGTAGAGGTAGAGGGTGGAGTCATCAGAGGAGGATTTATTGTTGGAGGTGATAATGAGTCACTTATTTGAATGATAAATTGTAGTGGTGGACAAATAATTCTCTCCCATGGTGAGGTTTTCCTCTTTGGGGTGACTTTAGCCACATATTTAATCAATTTCATGGTTTTTCAACTATCATGGTGGCTAAATTTATATGTGAGGATTATGGAATTATTATCTCTAATTGAGCTAAAGGTTTTTGGTAAATTGGTGGCTTTCTAGGATTTAAAATGGATATTGAAACCAAATTCTCAAAATATACTCTTTTCTTTGAAGTCTTTAATTTGTGCTATTGAAAGAATGGAGAATCACTTGAACTAGAT
The DNA here is from genome assembly GCA_037957365.1 of Torreya grandis. NCBI lineage: Eukaryota > Viridiplantae > Streptophyta > Pinopsida > Cupressales > Taxaceae > Torreya > Torreya grandis. The sequence goes on from JARHVA010001608.1 coordinate 955,398, forward strand.
AATGATGGCCCCAAAATGGTTGGAGGAATTTTTTTAAATTGAGTATCTAAAATAGTGATATAATAAATATGAGAATAAACTACCTCATTTATCTTTTTCCTTTGTTATCCAGTGAGCACTTGTTGGTCTAGGACTCTAGTTGGAGATTCTTCTTCTTGAAGGATCACTAGGCTCATAGATTTGCCTTTCTCTACTTTTTCCTCTTCATCGTTTGAAACTCTCTCCTCATCTAATTCAATATATGATCCTTTCATCATTTATACATATTATTTCTCTTCATATATTAAATATTCCACTAGGGATATCACATGTCCATTCTCCTCTTCTTCTGACTTCTCCTCATCAAGGGATTATTATATAGTAACTAGACCAAATGTTGGTCTTTCCTCTAATTACTAGATTTTGGAGGAGGCTATATGAGTTTTATATTTCCTATGGTAAGTGACCATGGGGGGAATAATAGGTGAGGGAGATGATGAAAATAATGGAGCCACAATAGAATAAACTACTATTATATGTGGTGGTGAAGGAATGAAAATTGGAATACCACTAGTGGAAGGAAGGATGGATGGAAAATAGAATGGTATGGTAGGGAGTGCTTGAGAATATGCCTCCTCACTATTGGTAAAACATAGAGGTGCACTTACTTAAGATACTTTATGGGAAGGAAGAGTAGATGGGATAAATGTGAAGGAATATTATAAAAACTCTAAGAGGCTCACCTATGTAATTATTGTAAGTGGAGGTAGAGGTCCCACATAGAATGCACTTGATTTCTTGCTTGTAGGATGTGTATTCCTTTCCATTGTAGTGTCTATCCCCAAATTTATGGTAATGGTAGCTATATGTGTGGATTATAGCTAGGGACCAAGGTGACCTCTAAGAATTTATTTTATAATTTAGAGGTTTTCCTCACTTTGACTACTGGAATATCCCTTTTGTCAATTAGTCTCTTCTCTTATAGGAGAGGGAGGTTGGTCTTATCCTAATGAGTCCTAAGGATAAGATAGAGTTCATTGGTGACTCTATGATCTTTGTACCTATTCCACCATCTCATTCACCTAATCCTATGGTAATATCATTATCATAATGGATGGCATGAGTGACTATCATGGACATCTAATTCTTCATTAGAGTCCATACCTCAAAGTCATATGATGCCTTCAAAAAAGTAAAATTATGTTTATACTATTGGTGACCATATGTGGTATTCACCTTATTCTTCTCCTTGAGGATTTAGATATAATTCTTAATTCTTTTTTTTGGGGTCCCATTCCTTAAATTGGACCACCTTTAGAATGTCTTGGGATCTTACCTTCCCAGCCTAGTTGAAATGTGACCTCACCACAAATTAGAGTTACCCAATGATTAGAGGAGTATTGTAATAATAGGTCTAATGTTTAAGGCCAAGGTACTCATCCATGATGTTATATAATTGATTTGTTACCTCTTATTCTATAATTTTGTCAGGGACATGTTGTGTTAATAAAAAATGAGGTGTCATTTTTCCTTCAATCTCGATAATTATGCAATGAAGGCAATAAAAATAATATCTCATTTTGAATATGCTTCTTCTTAAGTCATCAGACAATCAAAGAATCTAAGTTCCATGAATTTATTGGAATACTTGAGGATAGACTTCCTCACAAATCCTTTGGATTTGATTTCTAAACCTATATACAAAAATGAAATAAAAATCTTCATAGATTCTATTGTTTACATATTCTATAGATGGGTTCCATAATTCTCCATGGGTCCTATGGACTATGCAAATGACCACATCAAATAAATAAGAAATGATATGAAAATTTCTATTATCTAGCCTTTATTCATTCTTGAACATATGAGATTTGATTTTAACACTTATAATCTCTCCCAAAGTAATAATATTTTCTAAAGTTAATAAAATGTCCAACAATGGGACCCATTCCACTTATACATAATTAATTTTGTTAAACCATATAATCTATTTAAAATGGTCATGGATATCTTAATCCTCAGTGTGAATTTAATGATGTGGTTTGAGGAAATGGTTCCCTTATGATTCAACCTTTGGCCTTTCATTATCCATTATTTTAGTTTTCTCTATACAGTGTTATGCTTAAGACATACATTAGATGAGACTTGGTTTTAGGATGCCTCAAAACCTGAAATCCTAAGGTACCTTTCAAATTCTGTTATATAAATTTATAATAGTGAATTTTTCCCTTTTTTAATGTGTAGATAGTATCCAAATCAAGTACCATTAAATAATAAATTAGAGATAAGGTTGATACAAGACATTACCTCTAGTTTCACTATTACTTGATGAAGTCCCATGGTTTTGATTGGCACTAGGTCATTGACATATTATTTCTCATCTTGGGATAATTGTTATTGTGTAGAGTATGGTGCCATAGATTCTACTACATTTTAGAGTGTTGAGTAATATGGAAACTTAAAATAGAGGGTACTTTTATCAAATAAGGTGTCCATGTATTTAATATTTATAGTGTAAGAATATGCATAATGGGTCTGAATGTGTGTTAGTTTTAATAATAAGCCATTTCATTAATTTAAAATATTTAATTATTTTTCAAACTACTTTGAATGTTCTTGCATGTTAAATAAATAATCCAAGTCTTTTAGTCACTTGAGAAATCAAAATTATAACATCCACTCATATATTAATGGTGAAGTGACTTGCCTTTTTCTTGGATTTTGTATATATTTCCCAAAGTCTATGCTTTGATTATTTAATTCATGTGGCTTGAATGCAAATAATATATTTTGATTTTATTCTTGTTTTAAAGTTTAACTTTCCATCAGCATTGGTGGGTTTGTGTTTTCCATATGGAAACTTTTCATTAACAGTGTTTATCTAGTCATCTTGTTTAATATAGATTCCAATTTATTTCTTACTAGCCCTTTGATTTGTTGTCAAACTCATTTATTTGTATGTTGGCCACTTATTTGATTTTCAATTACCCACATCTTTTATATTTATAACTTTGATTTAGATGTTTTGGGGCTGTGAATTAACATGATTGAGCCATATAGAGCAATCTCAAGCCTACGAGAGTTAAAAGACTTAGGGGCCTTGGTTGTTTAAGCTTTTAAACTAGGTCCATCACTATGAATGCTCTAGGTTAATAATATCTTACCACATGGCATTATCTCAACACTATAGAGGCTTAGAGACTCATAGAATCAGAGCCATAAGATGATTAAGCCATTAAATTGAGATTTCTCCTTCAAATATCCAAGTTAACAAAAAAATTCCAACTTTCAGGCTCTCATAGCTATAGAACCTTGGGACCATTGAATGATTAACTTTGAATTACACCTCTGTAGTTATAGGTTCATGTAAATTTACTAATTATCAATCCCTTAGATCTCAAAACCTTAGATTTATTATATTATTAACTTAATTTTAAAGACTCCATGGTTTTAGTTTCATGTAATTATTCCACATGGCATGTTCTGAGAGCTCATAAACTTTGAACACTTAGAATTTTATTTTGAAGAAAAAAAATTCGTGTTTGTATGAGGTGATACCACATGGATGTCTTGAGGTAACCTAAATATTGATAAGATACACAAATACTTGTCAAAATATGTTGTATTATAAATAACATAATAATTTTATTTGTCAAAGTTTTAGAGCTCAAAGATTTCAGAGACTTAAAATCTTGTATGGAGGCTAAAGGGATTTTGGTAATGTGATCTTGAAACCTATCTAGAAGGCATGTATAAAAACATATAAAAACTAGGTAGGGATACTTTTGTTTCATTATTTTGTAAAACATAAATTCAATTTTCAATAATAATTATGAAAACCCAAGTTTTAAAATAAATCAAAACTAATGTTCAAGTTTTGATTTTCATAAATTGAAACTCTATAAAGTTAAAATTAAAAAAAAAAGGTTAGACTTAAGCATATTATCATTGATGTCATTGATGTATAAGTCTTAAAATATATTTAATAAATATATTCAAATAATAATGGGTCACTATATATGTTCAAAAAATGGGGTGTGTGTGTTAGGCACAACACTACTCAACACCCACTCTTTATTTTGTATGATTTTTGAGAGATCATTTCTAGTATGTCTTAATACTGAAACCATTTAATTCCCTATAATAATGTTTCCCTAAACGTATATGAGTGACATATTTCCTTTTTGTGAAATTTCATGAATAATATATGTAACCTTTCATTTGATACTTATTTTCCTATAGTGTATTCTAAATCTACTATCATATAACAAGACTTTATGATCTTTATAAAATTAATCTGATGGAAGGTTGGATCATGCCAAAAATTTTGACTCTTTTAATGTATATCTATGTCCAAGTCACCCTTTTTTCTTCTTCCATTCTGGTTAAATCCAAAATTCATAATCGAAGTGACTTCTAATCACTTAGTCACATTATTAGTGCAATTCACAAATTGGTAAATATGTAATGATTGCTTCTATACCATAGATAAATTTTAAAAGAATGAATACCATGGTACATTTGTAGTTGGTTATGTAGAAACATAGGATTTTAGGTATCTGATCCTCCTAGTCATCCCTATAAACAAAACATATTTTTGTCAACATGTTTTCACGAACCTTATTTGACATTTCAGCCTACCCATTTACTTGAGGATGATAAGACATGATTTTATGATGTGATATAATGAATTAGGCTATAAAAGTTTTTATGGGGTTATTTAGGATGTGGATTACTCTTTCCTTGATGAGATTTACATGAAAATATGGATATGATGATTTCATGCAATATTTTTTTATTGCATCTTTGGCAATACAAATAATTATCATAAGAACTTCCACCCATTTTTAAAAATAATCTATTGTAGTGATTATATCTCTCACAATACTATGATTTTTTTGGGGAATAATGGTCTCTAAAAAATCAATTACCCATTACTTGAATGGTTGCATAACTAGCATTGGATTTAAAGGAATTAAATCTTATTGAGTTGATCTACATACTCTTTGACATACATCACAATATTTTGTAACTCTATGTGCATCCTTAAACAAAATAGGCCACCAAATAGCACTTTAAAATATTTTCCTTTTAGTATATTCTCATATAAAATTCCCTATTACAACTCCTTGGTGTACTTATTCTAGTATTTATGGTCTCTCATGATCCAAAAATACTCTTTACAAAATATCATTCTTACCCATCTTATACATGAACACGTTTATAATGTTGAAATGTAGAGCTCATGTAACTAGTTATTTTTATCATTTTATCCATAGTGTGTAGGGAAAATAATGTGCTCTAGAAAGTTTACCATGTCTTATTTTTTTTAGAATCATTGTACTCTAAATAAATGAGTGTTTGGTGACTCATCTAGTATCTCCTCTATATTTTAATCATTATGTATGTAACTAAGATGATATAGTTACACATTTTATCTACATAATTTCAAATTTATATTAAACTATAATTATTGTAATAACATAATGCATTTGATATCCATCCTCCTAACTTGGTTTATTCACCAAATACCAAAAAACTTAGTGATCGGTGAAGAATTCAAGTGACATCACCAATAGATAATGTATTAATTTTTTTAGTGTGAATACCATATCCAAAGATTCCATTGTTGTGGTAGTGCAATTATTATTTTTCACTAAAATATTATGAATTTCAAACTAGATAGGGTGATCCAGCTCCCTATCTCTTGGTTGAACTAGCACTACACCTACAGTGATGCCAAATGCATCCACATGGACATGAAACAACTTATTCCAATAAAAGAAGACTATGATTGGAGCTATAAATAATTTCTAATTAAATTAAATTAAATTTAAATAAAATTTTATAGTACATTCAAACTTTGTATCCTTTCCTAGATTTATTTTCAGTGGTGCTGATATTGAAACATATCCTTGTATAAACTTGTGATAGTTTCGACTATGAACTAGGAATAATCACACCATAGTCTAATTCACATGATGTTTCAGTCCCAAAATCACTATGATTTTTTACTTGATCCACAAGTATTCCATTTTTGTATACCACATGTCCTAATAATACCTTAAAGGATGTAAATAAAAAACACATCTTCAAACTTAGTGTAATGTATAGAGCTCTACATATTTATAATATAATTTAAAACTTTGAAAAATGGTATTCAGATAAAGATTAAAAAACCAAGTCATCTAGGTAAACCTCCAAAAATTCATGTAAGGAAACCTTAAATGTGATTATTATAGCTTTCTAAAATAAAATAGGAGCATTTTTGAAGTCAAACGGCATTATCTTGTGTGTAAAAAAATCCCCACTTTATCATAAAGGTGGTATTCATATGATTTTTTTCTATGATATAAATTTAATGTTATCCACTAAAACCATTTGTGAATGAGTAGAATTCATGTCCTGTGACTAAATCTAGAACTTTGTTTTTGAATGTAATAGGAAAGGAATCATTAACACATGTATCATTTAGTTTTTTTAATCACCTTAGACTTTAATTTATCATAATTTATTTGGCTGTACTATCATGGGACTTACCCAATATTTTTTATCAACAAGATATATGATTCTTGCTTCCTACATTTGATCATATATTCCTTAACTTTTAGTTTCATATTCAATTTTAGTCTACTCCTTATTTTTTTAGGGTCTACACCCTTAATCTATATTTTTTTTAGGGGAAAACATCTTGATAGTCTCACAATAATGTTATGGCTTGAAAAATATGGCTCTATGTCCAATCATCTACAATAGTCATAAGTTTTGGTATTGAGTATGCATCAATGTTTTTAATTACCTTCCTTACAAGCTCCTAATATATTTTACTAACTCCTTATGGGATAGAGTCTTGTAGTTTCCTCTCCCCTTCCTACTCTTGAATATTCATGTTTCATAGTTGGGCATCTTCTATTATTTTTGTGATGTTGGTTTTAGGCTCCTCTATCTGGTACTCTAGTTCAAAGAATCCTTTATAAAAATGTTATTCACTATCACTAGATCTTAAAATATTTGTGTCATCTAGAAAAAAATTACAATATTTGAGTAAAAACTCATAGTTTTCATTCTACACTCATTATGTTTTGATAGTTTTTTCAATTTTAAAATTGAATCTTAATGGGAAGTTTGATTATACACAATGAGTATGTCATCCTCATGTCCATGGCATAAAAATATCTTCAATTTTTGTATAAATTTCTACACCATTGAGTTTTCATCCTCAAACACAAAGTTTTGTAATTATTTTTGTTAAACCATGGCTAATGTTTCATTTCTTGTTTATGAGCTTGATGAATGTAATATCCACTTAGTATAGGTGTTAACATATGCTATAATACATGCACTAAATATTTTGGTTATACACCCTATGATGAACATATATATACACACCTAGGACCATGTAACATAGGGCACTATCTTTATTGAAAAAAAACACTATTATGAGATTATAGAGGCCACCTAGAATCAAGCATACATCATTTTATAGTCTTCCTCCAAATGCAATTTATTTAAGTCGTAAACTTATCACCATGTTTCAGCAACACATTTTAGAGAATAGTTTAGTATACTAACTCTTTGATCTATGTTAGGTACATGTTGCTTCACCCTAAAGATAAAATTCACTAAATCTTTAGTTTCAAAATATTGTATCAATTGTATCTCAATATAAAATACCATTATCATTGGCATTACCTCATGGTCTCTATGTTCCCAAATTAGTATATGCACATCTAAGTCACCACTTAGATAAGACATATCTTCCCATGGAAAATTTCCCTCATGAGGGAGTTATATGTAATCCACATCTATAGGAGTTATCTAATATAAAAGATCCAATTCTAAATTTATTAGAGATTTCACTAATGAATGTTTGCATTCCTCCATATAAAATTATGGTAATTGTTAAATTTATATTTTACCCTAATCAATTCAAGGCTTATAGAGAGGTATCTCACCTGTGAAGTCTCAGGTGCTTCAAGAATAAGGTGCATAGATGCTTCTTATATGTGCCCAAGCCTAAGTTAAAAGGCACATAAATTTAAGGATGTGATCCCCCCCATGTTCCAAATGGATAAGTAAAGAGAGAGTACAAGGAGTGGTTATTAATCATGAAGAGCATGCTTAGGTCTTCAATCTTCTTGCACACACTCATTTAAAACCCTCTTAATGCCTAGCCAATGTAGCTCCAAACTTGTGCATAGGATGTAACCCTATTTCCACCACTGCCATGTGGTAGCCAAAAATTCACCAAATGCAAGGAATTTATCAGCTCACTCAAGTACTAACTCTCCATGTGATAACCCAATGCTTGTCTAAGGCTTCTCCTTTATGATATTACCATGAGTAGAATCATTGACTGATAAAAAAGAGGGGGACCCATCAAATAACCAATCAAAAAGTACCACATGTTAAGTGGTAGTAGTGTATAAAGATGTTAGTTAGAGGTAGTTAAATGAATCTTAAGGGGATATCATGATAAGTAAATTCATAAGTAGATACCAGACATCAAGATGTGAATACATACCACCCTTTAACTATGTCAGGTAATTCTTCCATTCCCCTATGCACACATGTATCTAGAAATGATTCTACCACCAACTCTAGATCTAATCACCAAATAAACTTTAACAATCATGGCTGTGGTGATGAAAATAAATTTGAAGCTACACCCACCACTTTTAAGTGGTGAATTTATTGTAAAACAAGCTTATATACTATAAAATATTGGTTCTTCACTTGTAAAAGGGTTGACATATTTTTAGTAACTTCACACTTATAAAATTTGCCCTCCAATAGCACTTGTATTGGTTAAATCTTGCAGACTAATGAGAATTAAGTTCACCTCTTTCCATTCTTCTAATGATTTATGTGTTATATTTTTGTGATCCTTGACTATGGGTAATGTTTGCTCCTCTCACCATTGTCCATTCTTAACACCTCCTCATTAAACTCAAAACTTACTTATAGGTCATATTTTGTACATATCAAGGTCTATGTTGATATTGTTTGTGGATCATTTATCATCCATCTCAATGGTGTATTGCATGACATGCCTCCATGTGAAGTACTTATGCATTTAGAGTATCGCTAATGGAATATGTATGATATCATCTTGTTCTCAAATTTTTATATTGTGTTTATGGTAGTATGAGTGCTCACTCTATTTTGGGTACATTACCTCTTTATATTTTAACATCTCTTACCTTTTCCCTCCCTTTTTCCTCAAAATCCTTAGGTTTAAACTAGAAATATATTTAACTTTCTACTCTTTAGGATTGCATGCTAGTATTAAACTAGGTACACTTAGAATAGAAGGAATATAACCTACTCTAGAGGCTCATGCCAAGGATCATAAGGGTCCCATGCCTTTGGGATGTTCCCATCATTGTGATGAGACCTACCACCTACAGACCTTTTCACCTCATGCAAGACCTCTATGATAAGCACCCCACCATAGAGCATCCTTATACCATATAGCATCCATGGGTGCATGTTTTGAATTACAAAAATTTATAGCATGCCTGGTGGGACCATTTTGAAGAAAATCTAAGGAATTGGTGTTATCTTTAGCTAAAAAGTGTAGTAGACACTCAACATCTGGTAACTCAAAACATTTTTAGTTTGTAAAGATTAACCTCTTATCTACATGCCAAGAAGAACAAGATTATCTACAAGAGGCATTAATTTCCATTTCATCAAGCTTATAGAATTATCTAGAAGAAGAGTTAGAGCATCTGTGTCCCCTATTAGAAAGAGTGGTGCAAGATAGTTGTCCCCCAGGGCATAGTCCACCCCTCCATTTAGAAGGTTTTCCACACCTAGAAGATGCCTATTCCCTATCCCATTCATGGATGTACCATGTAATAAAGTGTTTTTTCCTTTAAATAGAGGTAGTCCAATGGTTCTTACATAGTATGATGACATTGTAGTTGTATTCCTCAAAAGCTTGTCCTATTTTATGGGAAAGAACTCAACTTCTCCAATAGAGCACATTCAATACATCATAAATATCTACTTCATACATCATGTCACTAAAGATAATGTCACAATCAAACTACTCACCTCCTCATTTAAAGGTAAATCCCTCTAATGGTATTGAGTCTTGAGATAAAATTCTATTTATAACTAGGATGAACTTGGTGAATAATTATGCAAGTAGTTTGAAGATCAAAGTGACCACTTATCCTTGATAGAGAAATTCATGACCATAAAGAGAACACCACATAAAATGATGGTCAACTTCAATTTTAGATTTTAGATATTTTAGGATAGAATCCCACCTTTGTGTAAGCCATCTCCTAACACTACATTATTATATTTCCTAAAGTCTCTTAATAGCCACATAATAATGACGATTTAGTCCATGGGAGGCACAGTGCTCCCTAATGCCTATAAAATTATGGTAAGCACATAGAATTGTTTGACTCAAGTAGGAAAGATTGTGCCTAGGCCACCTATGCCTATGTTTGCATATCCTCTTTTTAACCAATATACTTTATAACCTATGATAGCTCCTATCCCTACCATAGTGAGCCATCATGATTTATCTATTACATGATATTTCAACATGATATTATAGGCTCATGTTATATTTACTTATGAATATCATGTTGAAATGAAAATGATACTACAAAGTTTTTGGAATGAACTTATTGATTTCAAGAGGTAGTAAGCATAGTATCCTAGATCTCATCAACCCTTCACTCAACAATACCATATGAGCATACCTCCTTACTAAGCTAGTGTGAAAAAAAATAATCAACTCACATATAATATAATGCCTTATGTGCAAAAATTTGGTGTTACTAGCACCTCTAAAGACCTTGTCCTAGTATAGAACAACCTAGCATAGTATTATGAATGGTTCTTAACATGCAACCAACCACATAATCAATCTACATGTGAAAATGGGATTTCAAAATAAGTGCTCATGGTGTAAAAATTTCCTCAGTCACAAGAAAAAATGACCATTGCAATAACTCTACATGAGGTAGGAATCCAAGTTCCATCTCAAACATAGGGAAAGTTTGATTTCATAAATTGGTAGGAAGAGGACTTAAAATATGTAAATAAAAGTGATGAACCTAAGGGAGAAAGCATTCCATTTTATTTCAACATGATATTCAAAAGAAGAGCTATGGAGGAGGCCATACTAACTTTAATGACCCAAGCCATTCATGCAGGTGTGCAAGGCCAAGATGCAAGCATAATCTTTGAACCTAGAAAGGGTCATGTAAAAGGAAGGACCATATCAAATTAGTGTACCAGTACCAGAGGAGGTTGTTTCTCAAAATCCATAATCAAAGGGATCATATATTCCCTTCAACATAGTGGAATAGATTAAGAAGATGAACCTCAATCTAACTATGTGGGATGTTCTTACTATTCCATCCTAATGGAATCTATTGCAAGATGTGTTGAAAGGTTTTTAGCAGTGTTAGGCACCCTAACTAGCACTAACCACCTTTGTGAACTTATGTCAACCAAAGGAAGAGGTGTAGGTGCAAAATAACAATAAGTTTCCCTATTTTACATCTCCCTAATCATCAACCAACATTTGGTGCATAATTATACGATCAATTTAGGTGCAAGCATCTCAATAATGATAAATAATATCATAAATATGCTTGAAATTATTTACATCTCTTTTCCAAAAGTAGTATAAATAGATGGCATGATATTTAGAATTATAGGTATAATCAAATATTTAAATCTAAAACTGCATGCATGCCCAAGTCTTTCTATTATGTAGGATATTGTAGTCATTGACTTACCTCCCTACTTTTTTATTTGGCTCTCTTAAGACTTCATGGCAAAGATGGGTGGGTATTTATCTTTATACTAGTTGTACATGTTATTGACAACTATATATAGAAAAAAATTGACCATAAAGGTAGAGCCTATTTTTAAAATCCACATTGAGCCATACTTTCCTAACCTGGTTGAACAAAACTACATGATGTTTGACTAGGAGGATCCTATCCTCAATGAGGTTGTAAAACTAGAGGAGGAGATCTCAAATGATCTACTAGATGAATGGGCACCCAAATTTTTTGAGTTTGATCCATATGAAAACATAGAGATAGGGCTTGGTACATATTATATCATGAAATACAATTCTATACCACCTAAGCTTATGATGGTAAATGAGAACCCTGAAGGTACATGGAAAGTATACTTCAATGGCTCTAGAAGTAAAAATGGCATTGGAACTAGTGTCATTTTAATCTCTCCCAAAAAGTAAAAATACTTCTATGCCTTTTGAATATTGATCACTTGTATGAACAATGTTTTTGAGTATGAGGCACTGATCCAAAGCCTCCAACTGGCATAAAAGAAATGGATTAAGGTGCTAAAAGAATTGGGTGATAGTGATGTAGTTGTCAACTAGGTTAGAATGCAGAAGATGACTAAGAGCCACTTGATGAAAGATTACAAGCATAAAGTGTGGAATTTGATAGAAGGATTCAATATTTTCAACATCATTTCCATACTAAGATGATAAAAAATTTGATGTAGATAGGCTTGTAACTATAGGCAGGTAGTATGACATTCCACATAGTATCATGAAAGAGTCCAAACAAATCATCAAACTCATGGTTAGATTAGTAGTTCCTGATAACATGGAGAATTGGAAAGTTTTTGAAAGTGATGAGAAACTCATTAATTTCCTACATGATGAGGTATATTTTTGTGCCATGAACCAAGCATAGCTGTAAACTTAGTATGGAGATCAAGCTATAAAATTGAAGGGAAATAAACTGCCAAAGGGTCTGATCACCCTAGAAATCAACTTCAATTTTAATGAATAAATTAAAAGAGAGGTGAATTATGATATCCAAGTAATATATATCTACACCCATGGTTATTTCAGAAGGGAAAGTTCTTAAAGCTGGTAAGGTTTGCTCCATACTAGAAATTAAGAGATTTATTCAACTCAATAAGAGATATGAGGATATTTTCACATGGAGATATAAGGATTTTAGAGATTTTTATCTAGGCTTATCATAACATATAATTGATCTCCATCTTGAGGTGTTACCTATGCATAAGTCTATCAATCCAAAGTTGTAGCCATTGATGTGCAAGGAGCTCTCAAATTTTAGTGAGGCTAGTATAATACTTTTGATAAAGCACTCCTCATGGGTTGTTGACTTAGTACTACTATAGAAAAAATAGGGAGATACATCTTTGTGTGTACTTTAAGTACTTGAACAAGGCTTCTCTCAAGGAACACTACCTTCTCCTACCAATGGAGAAAATATTGAAAATGGTTGTAGGCATAAAAATATTTTCACTGCTAGATGGATACTAAGGATACAATCAGATCCTTATGCAGGAGTATGACTGTTATAAAATTATATTTACCACTAAGTGGGGTACCTTTACATACTATCACTTTCCATTTGGTTTGAAAAATATAGGCATGAACTTCCAAAGAGCCATATATATGGAATTCAAAGAGCTCATCAATAAAGTTATCTTGGTTTACCTGGGTGACATAACTATTTTTTATAAGTGCACAGAGGATCATTTGGATCATCTAGAGAAGGAATTTTAAAAATTTTAGGAGATCAAAATCTCTCTAAACCTTAACAAATGTATCTTCATGATCTATAAAGGAACTATTATTGGGAATATTATTTTAAATTAAGGACTTGAAATTGATCTAGAGTGAGTCAAGTTTATCTCATGTCTTCTTCTTTTCAGCCACCAAAAGAGTCTCCATAGCTTCCTAGGGAAAATCAACTTTGTGAGAAGATTCGTGCTTGATTTTACCATCCTGGTAAATCCCCTCACTATGATATTAAAAAAATAGTTTTGTGTTCTATTAGATGCATAAAGGGAAGGATAGTTTTGAGGCCATCAAACACACCATTGTGTAATCCCCAATCTTGATCAACCTAGACTACAACTAGAATTTTATACTTTATGCATTTGGAGAGGTTGAAGGTATCTTAGCCGTCCTTACATAGAAGAACAAAGATCAACTGGAGTATCTAATTTCCTTCTTCATCCAGGCACTAAAGGATTATGATTTATGCTAAAGCTTCATGGAAAAACACATCCTTGAAATTATGAGAGTGCTTAATAAATTTAGACATATGTTCTCTAACAACAAAATCCAACTCATGGTGGTGCACACAAGCATCAAGGATTTTTTGCTCTATAAGTATATTGATGAAAAAAGAGATAGCTAGATCATGAAAGTTATGTAGTATGATGTAGACATCTACATCACAAATTTAGTGTGAAAAAAGGTCTTTGTGAATAATTGGCTGAGGAAACAAAACCAAATAATGTAGTCTTAGTGTCTCATGAAGGAAAATGCACAAGCCCAAAGGCTACATCTAATAGGGCACAAGATATTAAGGCCTTATTTAAACATAACATATATCCTCCAGGCCTTGACAAAGCTAAGTATAGGTATTTTATATTTTATTCTATTCCTTATGCATTCATAAAAGGCACACTTTTTTGAAAGGATCTCAATGGAGTCTTCTGAAGGTGTGTACAAGTAAATCGAGTAAATATAATTCCTTAAGAACCCATGAAGGCCCTATGAGAGGCCATTAGTTTCCCAAGACCACTACTATAAAAATCATGTGAGTTGGTTATTATTGGCCAACTCTATTCAAATATGTACACACATATGTGTGAAATTTAAATAAATGTGCCTTCTTCATAGGCAAGTAAAGACTAGTATCCTTACCATTTCACCCAATTCAAGCTAATTAAGCTTTTGAATAATGGGGTCTAGACTTCATAGGCATGATTAACCCATCATCAAGTAATGGGCATAAATGGATCCTCATCGCCACTAATTACTTCACAAGGTAGATGGAAGTGGTTGTGCTAAAAAAGGCTAATGAGATATCCATCCTCAACTTCTATGAGGGTATTGTAATAAGATTTGGAATCCCTACAACCATTATCATTGATAATGTATTATCCTTCCTTAGAACTAAGATCAGTAAGTGGGTCATCAAGAACAACATATATTTGAGTGCCTTATCAAATTATTACCCTTAAGGTAATGGTCTAGATGAGTCCATAAAAAAAAACCTGATTCACATCATAAAGATTAATTTGGAGGATAACCAATGAGCTTGGCATACTAAGATTAGGACTACTCTTTGAGTTGATCAAATCATGCCCAAGAAATAATTGGGAAATTTTCCCTTCATGTTAGTCTATGGAAGCGAAGCCAAATTACAAACATCCCTTGAATTTATTTCATTAGAACTTGTGCATCAGTTGGAGCTATTAAAAAGTGATCCCCACATAGTAAAATTAGCCAAGCTAATGGAGCTTGAAGAAACTAGATCACAAACTGCATGCATAATGAAACTCCAACAAGAACAAACCAAGAGCATTTTTGACAAGAAATCTATTGATAGGAATTTCCAAGAGGGAGAATAAGTGCTCAAATGGGATTCCAAAAGAGAAAAGGCTAGAAGGCACACTAATTTTGATGCAATATGGAGTGGTCCATATACCATAATTAGTTGTAAGAAATCCAATGCCTTTCAACTTGCCAAAATGAATGGAGAGGAACTAACAATCCCAATTAATGGGATTCATCTCGAACATTATCTCCATTGATCTTTGTATAGTTTGTAAATAAGTAGAGTATCTTTTCATTTCTCTAAGGTGCCTTGCACACCTTATTTTTTTTAGTTTCAATTCCTCTAAGTGCCTTTGGTGTAGTTCTTATTTTTCTAGGTGAGTGTCAATTCATTCCAAGTCTAGATGTGCATTGCATTCGCAAGAGAAAAGAATCAGAAGACCCAAAGAATCCATGTCTAATGGATCACTAAAATTCTACTAAATTCTATGCTTAGCAGATAAGAGGCCCATAGAGGTCACTATAAGTTCTAACTTTCTAAGTCGCCCCAGTTGATGCAAGACTTATATAGAGGTAGTGCACCTATGAATTCCCAAGTTCTTCAAGTAGAAGGTGCATAGGAACTTCTCATCTATTCCCAAGCCCAATTTAAAAGGAAAATTAATTCAAGGATGCAAACCCCCCAAGTTCCAAATGGCTAAGTAAAGAGATATTATAGGGAGTGACTATGAATCATTAGGATCATGCTTGGGTCTTTAATCTCATTGTACACACTCATTTAAATCCTTCCTCATGCCTAGCTAATGCAGTTCCACACCAATTTGCAAGATGTAACCCTTTGTCCACCATTTCCATGTGGTATCTCGATTCTTACCAAATGTAAGGAAATTCTTAATTTTCTTAGGAAAAGTGCCACCTCTCCATGTGGTAACCCAGTGCTCATCTAGGGCTTGCCTTTTCTTATAATATTGCAACTATCACCATTAACTAGTGAAAAAAGAGGGGGACCCACCAAATAGCAAATCAATAATCACCATGTGCTAAGTGGTAGTAGGGTATAAAGAGTGTAATTAGAGGTAGTTGAGTAAATCTTAAGGGGCTATCAGGATAATTAAATGCATAAACAACTTAGCAAACATCAAGATATTAATACACACCACCCTCTAACTCTATTAGGGAATTCTTTTGTTCCCTTATGCACACATGTATCTAAAAATGATCCTACCACCAACTATAAATATAATCATTGAAAAAATGTCAAAATTCATGTTTATGACATTGTGAAGAAATTTAAAGCTACACCCACCACCCCTAAGTGGCACATTTATTATAAAATCGGATTGATCACTATAAAATCCTAGTTTTTCACTTGTAAAAGGGTCAACATATTTTTAGCAACCTTGCACTGCTGAAATTTGCCCTCCAAGAGTAATTATGTTGGCTAAATCTTATAGACTAAAGAGAATTAAGTTCACCTCTTTCCATTCTTCTAATGTTTTATGTGTTATTTGTTTGTTAATCCTTGATTGTGGGTAATGTTAGCCCCTATCACCATTGTCCATTCTTAGCACCTCCTCATTGAACTCAAAACATGTTTGCAAGTCATATTCTATGTGCATGAAGGTCTATTTTGATAGTATCTCTAGATAATTTGTTTTCCCTCTTAGTTTTGAATTTCATTTCCATGACTTCATATGAAGCACTTATGTATTTGGAGTATCCCTGATGGAATCTATGTGATATCATCTTATTCTTAAAGTTTTGTATTATTTTTATAGTAGTAGGAGCACTTGATCTATTTTGGGTGCATCGCCTCTTTATATTTTAGTATCTATTACCTTTTATCTCCCTTTTTCATAAAAAACCTTTGGTTTAGACTAGTGGTATATTTACCTTTATACTCTTTAGGCCTACATGTCAGTCTTAAAATAGGTGCACTTAGAATAGAAGGAATTTGGCCTACTCCAAAGGCTCATCCAAAGGAGCATAAGGGTCACATTCCTTATGGATGTTCCCATAATTTTGATGAGCTAACCAATTCTTGTGCACACAATTGAGTGATAATACTTTCATTCCCAGTACCACAAATGTTTGTGCCTCATGCAAGACCTCTATGTTAAGCACCTCATTAAATACCATCCCTAAACTGTAGATCATCCACAGGTGCATGTTTTGAATGATAATAGTAATTGATCATTATCTTAATAGGATAATATGAAAAATCTTCATTTTATTCTAAGGAAACTATTAATCCTACTATATGAAAACAATGAAATATCTACTTTGAAAAGTCTACAACTTTAGTTCTATACTAAATTTAAACCAATTTTCTCCTCTATAGGCATATAGTTATGTAAGATCCTTGGGAATGATATAGGGATTGTTATTAGCACTATTTAATGGAATGATAATTATCTTATTCCCTTGATTCACCTCTAATTGATTATCTACTATATTGATGGTTATTTTACCATCATATGCCCACTTTTTCTCAATCAATGTAGGGTAATGCATTTCATCTATTTTCATGTCAATAAATTTTAAGTCTCCTCAAAGACTTAGATTAGATACCTTGATTTCCATATCCTTCAATATCTTGATGGGTTAAACCTAACCATAGTTTATAAGATTTAATGTGATAGGGTTGTAGCCAAGAGTTGGTCTCTCAATGGCCTTCTAAATAGACTTAGGATTCATATTCACCATGCTTAGATAATAAAATACTACATAGGGGAATTAATAACATGTGAATTATATGTCCAATATGGGGTCAGCATACCAAGGATTTTTGGTCTTGACATACTAGACCATGTTTTTGGTCCATTTTTGTCCCATATTTGCACAATATAATAGGTTATGCAATAAATTTGTAACATTTTACAAGATGTATTCATGATAAAGAGTGCTTACCAACTTAAAGAGATATATAAAAGCTATGACTAATCCTTATTTCATTAATATGCATAAAATCTAACCATACATCCATACATCCACTACCATAACATCTCCCTCTGAAGCATTCAAATTTTATATGGTTTGGATGAACTATGTTTCCTTAGACACTAAGAGTTTATCTCTAATAATGTATGGATATTTGTCATGTTGAACCTTATTTATCATATTATCTTGGGGCATATCTAGAGGTTGTATTCCTTGTTATTTGTATTAGTTCTTAGTAATAACTTAAAAAACTATATATGTGGGATGAGAGTTCACCATATTAACATTGCATATGGAATTTTCCTTTCTTTCCTTTTATATAATTCAATAAAATTTTGTATTATCTTTCCCTATGACTTTATAATAAATATAATATGTTTGTCTCTATGGTTTGCAATGATAATTTCATACGATATGATTGTATTCACCACACATGTAGAAAATGATAGGTTATCTAGATTGTCTCTCTTCTTGTCTTCAATTATGGTTTCCTCCTTGGTATCCACCTTGATATCCTCCTTTAATTTTTAGTGCACCCCACCCTTTTTGTTGGCCATCATATGCCCTATACTATCTTTGGGGTGAATTTGGATCCCACATAGATTATTGTTGGTAATATGGTGATGGAGGTGTCCACATATATTGATACTGGGGTGATTATGGTTTCCAACTTGGTTTGACCCATGGATATTAAAAAGTCCATCCAAATTCATATTATGGATATTTTTTCATACATCTAGGGTTATATTGCATTGTTGGAGTCATCTAAACATCTTGACTTAATACTCCTTGTTTTATAGTTGGGATCTAATTCATAGCTACTATGAATACTTTCCTAATGATGTATTCCTTCAATTCCTAAATGGATATGTATTTATTCTCATCATGATTACGTGAATTAAAAAATTAAATACATGTGTATCTTACACACACACACACACACACACACACACACACACACACACACACACACACACACACACACACACACACACACACACACACACACACACACACACACACACACACACACACACACACACACACACACACACACACACACACACACACACACACACACACACACACAATACTATACACATGTAGAAAATGATAGGTTATCTAGATTGTCTCTCTTCTTGTCTTTGATTATGGTTTCCTCCTTGGTATCCACCTTGATATCCTCCTTTAATTTTTAGTGCACCCCACCCTTTTTTTTGGCCATCATATGGCCTATATTATCTTTGGGGTGAATTTGGATCCCATATAGATTATTGTTGGTAATATGGTGATGGAGGTGTCCACATATATTGATACTGGGGTGATTATGGTTTC